>JAARMF010001028.1:30728-48928 GCA_022844705.1 Toxascaris leonina | reverse complement strand
CCCCCCCCCCCCCCCCCCCTCCTCATCCTCTTTGTAAATAATAAGCACAAACAATTTATAGATTAATAACAACACATCAACGTTGCTTTCTATGATATACGGACGGTACTTTATTATGAAGTGATAAGTGGAAAAACGGAAATAATATTGCATATGTGATTCAATCCATCAGTCGAATTATTTGCATATTCCACTAAAAACATAATATTCAATAATACGAATAATTGGTGATAGTTACCAGCTTTGTTTCTTAGCAATGGTATAATAGAATAAGACATAGATTTTCAGCTTTTTGAGATAGAGGGGGGGGGGGAAGGGGGAGGAATTTATAGAGAAAATTGAGCAGTAGTAACAAAACCGACCATGGGAGATCATTATCCCTTAATGCAGATTGTACGTGCAATTTCTCGCAGACACAGACAATTCTCACAAATATATCGCAAATCTCACAATTACGTCTCCTCATTGTATCACCGAAATTTATGATGCTCTTCGTCGCAAGCAGTGAGGTCAAAGGTTTTGGGTCACCATGATCGTCACAACTTGCTGGTCATTTTTCTCACTGTGAATTCGACTTCGCCGAGTCGAAATTAATTTCGTAGAAAGAGACGAAATGAGGTGAAAATTGTCCTTTGAAGAAGCAATTTTCTAATTTCATAGAAATTTTGAAAAATACTGAATTGAAGAATTGTTTAATTTCGAATAATATAAAAATAAATGCTGAATTTAGAAAATGATGGGCGGAAAATAATGGAGAGTTATCTTCTTTGAAGATTACACGTGGATTTCTTCAAAAACGTAATAAAGAAAGCTTTTAGATGATAAAACTAATACGTAATATTCAATCGCTTTCGTAAATTCACATGAAATAATTTTTACAAACTTGGCACCCACTAAAGCGTTGATATTGAGACGTAGAAAGGAACTCAATGTGTATGGAAATTTTACACATCCAATATTGGAATGTGATGTTGTAAAATGCTTGTATGCGGCATAGAGCTGCTAGCAAAAAAAAGTGTTATAACAAAAGATTTTTCGTTAAATTTAACAACATTTCGCAATGATTTAGTAATATGCTGCAAATTAGTTTTGCTTTTTTTTGACAAGAAATAGCTCAATAATTGAGGAAAAAATTGGTGCTAAAGAAAGGGTATGAAAAAAAAAAGATATAATAGTAAAGGATTGTAATCCAAGCAAGAGTTATTCGTATTAAAGCTTTAGTTCAGAAATAGTCGTTCGCTATGATTTATTAATTGCACACAGCACAACCATTAGAGATAGATTATAGCATTCCAGTGCTCGGAATATCTAATAATCGAGTTATTCGATGAACAAGCAAATTAAAACATTGAGGTAAGATGTTCTTCGGATATATCAATAGGTAAACCTTCAATCACCAGGTAAATCTTATTTGCCTTTAAAGATAAACATCAAATAAACTATGCGAACTAACTGATCTTATTCACTTCATAAGCCTCACTATAACATAAATGTATTCAACGATGGATCGTCATATGAATCGACATCAAAATTGAAACATAGCGGCACCGATCCGACATGTGGTCTTATATTTATGACAGCCGCATTAGAAGTTAATGCATATAGCGCTCTTTTATCTCTTTATTCATGACACATTTTTACGCTTTCCAACTTCGAGTCATTTACATATGACACTGCCATATAATTTTGGGCTTAAACCTGATAACATTGTGCTTTATCATTGACTGATTGCAGTGATATTATTTATGAACGAATAGCCATATTTTTAATGATTGTAACTTTCTTCCATATTCTACCATTTTGTAATATCAAATTATATGTACAATAGCAATCAGGACAACTCTAAAAGGAAAATGGGGGAATTTCCTTTAACTCTTTTTACTNCAAATTATATGTATAATAGCAATCAGGACAACTAAAAGTGAAAAGCATATATTCAGGTAAGAAAGCGATATACATATGTAGCATTTAGAATGAATTGGAGATTTGGTATGAAAATGAATGCAAATTTGAAGGCGATCTTTGAATGAATCCATGAATAAATTACTACAAACCATACAGGATAGTTGTATGATATAGATGTTTTATATTAACAGGTTTTTTGAGAGAATACTACATAAATAAAACTGAAGGCCACCTAAGTATGAGATGACTGAATGTAGATGCAGGACGATGCAGGACTACTATCAAGATAACAAGGATTATGAATAGATAAGGCATTTTTTGGTGTTAGTGACAAGTGGATATGTGACTATCAACTAAAAAAGTCGAAACAATATTTCAAGTTTTTAGTAGTCTTTGAAGTACTAGTAGTAATAGTAGTAGTAGTAAATTTCAACAGTTACATAAGGATACNTAGTAGTAGTAATAGTAGTAGTAGTAAACTTCAACAGTTACATAAGGATATAAATATAATTGTTATTCATAATAAGAGCATAAAAAGCTGCTCTCTTGCAGTGCAATAAAAGAATATAAGAAACATACATAAATAAAGTAATATGATATTTGAAACAATGATTATATATAAACTGCATAACATTGCAGTGTTGCATTTAAGGTATTGCGCAAAGTGAACGACAAAACAAAGAAATTATCTAAATTTGCATAAATATTGCAATAATGGGCGAATGAAATATGCAATATCTTCACATATTGCAAATGAGATTTGATTATACAAATCGACATATTCCCATTTTTTTAGCAAATAAATTTGAGCAGAGAAAATAAATTGAGATTTGCAGAGGAAATCCGAATTAATGAAGCAGATTTTCGATGGCATAGCGATCGAAATTATCGACGCACAGCTTCAACGTGAAAGTATTTTGCACTTCAATTACTGAAGCACAAAGTTTATATGAATTTGAATGAACTTTTTGTGAAAATATTTAGAACGTTGTCTCTCATGGAATTTCTACGTTTATAGTGCAAGTTGTGCCCGAATCGACCATTTTTTTTACGACACATTCCACCACATTATAGAATGAGATGAGTTCTTTTACGAACATGAAACATGCGATGAGATCAATCCTAAGGATATTCAATCACTTCAAGACTGGAAATTGGCTCGAGGATTTTATAATTGAGATGATGGGATACTGGAAGAATTTTTTTGAAATACTGGCGAAATAAGAGCTTTTTGAAAATATTTTCAGCATACCGGATTTTAAAAAAATATGATGACCATGTAGACGAGTAATACTCAAATGCAAGGCAGTAAGTCGCAATTCCCATCGAGAAATGTTCGCTAAATTTTTAAAGGCATTTATGATCTTAAACTAGGCGAAGAATTCAGCGACTTTTGCATAAAATACCTAACGCAACTCGCTCGATCATTGGCTGACCATGTTAAGATCTATTTGCAGCAAACGGAAGTCGATTCAGAATTCATAAAAAAGAACGTTAAATCTTCAGGTCATCAGCAGAAAGCTTACAAGCACTGATGAACTTTCTAGTAAGATTATTGGCGAAGATTTGGGAGAGCAGTGAGCTTACGATGCTTCTTTGTGTAGCATACTCATAACAATACTAGTTCTTTGACATGAACATCCTAATTTTAACCCTGAAACAATAGTCTGCGTGAAGAGCACTGATCTCATTTCAGCAAAGGTTATGACGTGTTATATTTTTCAGATATAAGCAGGGGCTAATCATGGCAAAACTTGCTAAAAACCCTCATGTAGTCAATTTACAGCTTAATATAAACCTCCCTTTTAAATACTGCAGTTCAACTGTCCATAGAAGATAGTAGTTGACGTTGCGGAATGTTCAAGAAGGAAGCTGTGTTTTGCTGGATTTATAAGCCTATGTAAACGAAAATGTTGTAATATGATGGCGTTTAAATAGTCCTTGATTGCATGCTTAAATATGTGGCATTTTGATGAGATGAAGCTTATGCGTCTAAGACTTTTTAGAAACAAAAGCCTCACTTCCACTAGCAAGAAGCCTTTTAGTGGCAATGTTACATAGGCCGCTCTTCATAGTGATGCTAGTACACAACAAGAAAGGCTCCTCTCAAAGATTATGTTCTGAGATCCAGAAATTACGGAAGCGTATCCAAATTGCCCAAAGAAATATCATTATTTAGGTTCAGGATAGCTTTCGCGATGATAACAGCAGCGATTTGTATTGGAGACAAATGGGCTGCTTGAATAACGACAGTGTCGAGCTTGTGGCACTTATCAGTTAATGATTTCAAAATTTGCACCACACCTATCAGAAGCTCTTACTGATTAAATGATGAGAACTATGAGATGGAAAGCATTGTAATAGAAAGCCGGAAACCGGTGGAGCCAAATAGCGGAACCTTCGACGTAGCTAAGCGAGTCAACAGAATGACGAATGAGCGAAATGATAGAGCCTTTGTGCCGAGATGCAATTTTCGCAACACGTTACGCTATAAATGCTTGCGGCACAATTCATCGGTTAGGCATTCGGACACATAGAAGTGCCACCCGCGGGCGTTGCCTCTTGGCCCGACGCACAATCACACCTTCATGGATTCGGCAAATAATGGTCACCTGTTAGCTATAACACTCACATATCGGCACTTGATGGAGGTTGCTCTATACGAAGTGAGAAATCATAAGAACACTCAAGAATAACATATATAACCTCTCGACTCTGTTTATTACGCTCCTTCCTTCTCTTCCCTCTCATCCTTCTCCCATTCCCCTGCCTCATCCGCTTCCTCCTCCCCTCCCTTCTCTTCCTCGTTCTCGCCCTCTTTTCGTTGTTTGCAAACCAGATTTGTTATTCTTATCCTCGAACGAATTCCTTCCTTCACCATTTCATCAATAAGAAGCTTTCTTCAAATGACAAAAAAGAGAGCCTCAAAAGAATAAAGAAGGAAGAAGCTATGTCAACTACGTTGTCAATAGTGCTGCTACACACTGTATATTTCAACGAAAAGCATTTCCGCAGTAACTAGTGAACAGTTGTGAAGAGTCAAGAATGGATGGAGTTGACGAAGACTTCCACTAAACGATTGCACATGTAAGTTGGTCAGTCGAATGCACAAACGACGAGCCGACTGAAATTTTCATTAGCTATGCAGATTTGCTTGCAACGGCAATGCTGCGGTGACGCGAATAAACGCCGTGAATTCAATATGCAATCGTTCGATTGCTATTCCCGTGCATACACTCAAAACATGATTATAGATTTTTGACAAATGGATCACCTTGGTGACCATCTGACCATCAAAAAATGGTCCAGGTCGGCTCATAAAGTTCCGATGATCTTTTATTTGCGAGATGTAGTAATACAAAATAACGATTTGAATAAAGGTTATAAGAAAGCGATAATTTGTATCATCATCACCACCTTTGCGTAAGCAATTTTTATATATTACAAAATGATATAATTCTTATTCTTTCAATTCTCTTAATTAACGAAAATTATTATAGCATCGAAGTCATTGTTGAATAACTTCAATAAATACAATACGATAATATGTATTGAATGCGTATTGAGTACAGCTAATTAACTTCCACTAGAAACGTAAAATCTATCGTTGTGAATGAATTCGAGACGAAATGACGGCAAATGGCTAACTAGTCTGCTTTCAAGATTAGCTTGTTTTAAAGCTTCTTAAAAGGGCATTAAAGCTAATGAAGGGTCGTTAGAGCTTAAAATACATTATTTATTTTATCTAATTTTGCTGAGTTATTTTTAGTATGACGTGCGACACTTTCATGGGACATTTACGATAGACTAAAAGCATCGATTCGTTTCGCATTGTGCCTCATAAGAAGCTAGGCCATTTGTTGAATGAGATGGGATGTGAAAGCCATATATTAGTAGAAACTGATGGCTATATACCGCATAACCCGAGTTTTTCCTCGTTTTATCTAACGCCAGATCAAATATATAAGCCCTACGATTTTCATGGACGACATTAGAGACTATAAAACGACCACAGTGCATGATTTCGTTTGAATATAAAGCTACTATTTTCGGCCTAAGGAAGTATAGAAGAATGACATGGACAAGAGCCAACCACTCCTTATTCTCACCCCCTCCCTCTTCTGGTCCCCCCTACCTCATCACCTACAAGGATTTTAAACAATATGGAAGAAGAGCACAAGTACTTTCAGGAGCAAAAATAGAAAAG
Organism: Toxascaris leonina; assembly: GCA_022844705.1. Lineage (NCBI taxonomy): Eukaryota > Metazoa > Nematoda > Chromadorea > Rhabditida > Ascarididae > Toxascaris > Toxascaris leonina. The sequence continues at coordinate 42,816 of JAARMF010001028.1, read as the reverse complement.
TCAATAAGAAATCTGCTGGTCAATTTCGACGGCCTAGACGCTTTTGTCTCTCCATCCCAGCCTCTTCTAGAACTTTATTTCTAGCTGCAAAAACAACGTTGACAATTGCATGCTTATTGCACAAATCAACAGTTACTCACTTCGAAAAACATTTGCCATTCTTTATACGTCTTTGGGATTTTGCAATTTGCATTTGCAGAGAATATATTTCATTGCAAAATTTGCAATTTGCATTTGCAAAACAGATCATAGCGAGAGCTTATCTGCATTTCTGTATACGGGTATATATGTATACTTGTAATATGTGTATATTTGTTTGTTCGTTCACTTTGTACTTCCACTTGTTGAACCATCTAAAGCAGTAAGGTTTGATATTATAGTTGACAGTAAGGAAGATAATGAACCATATATTTTGGACTATTCTATGAACCACTAAAAAGGGTAAACGTATTTAAACGGCGCAAACGTCATGTCGCATTCAACAATTAATCGAATTGCAGAAAAAAACCATTTTAGAAGAGAGTGATGGCCTAACCAAAAAGAGTTGTTCAACGTTATTTTGCATTTTCCGGTAATAATAGCTGGTTTACTCAACTGAATTATAAGAGCATAACTCATGTCACATCCTGTAGCATTCTTTCTCATTTACTTCTAAATTCGATGATGCAAGTAATAAGAAGCAAATATCCTCAAAGTGAGCCGTTTGGATTTTAATCATTTCCCAAAGACAGATAACTCGAAGGTGAACAGCGGAACCTATAGATGAAAATTTTTTGTTCGGTCATTTGATAATTGATACGAAATTTTCTAAGAGAGAAGGTGAAACCCCAATGCTGTTATAATAAACAAATTTTGATGCGTTTTTTTTTTACTGCAAATTAAATATAAATGAGAGAGAAAAAAATGTTTCTAATACAAAAAAGCAAATTAATTTGACAACTTGACGGGAATAATGGAAGGGAGAGGGGGGGGGGGGAGGGGGAGGTGAGGAAATAGATTCTCAAAAATTCTTTTCTAATATCATTACGAGAATCAAGCATTAGAAACTCAAGTTCAAAACACACATAAAAAAAACTAAAAATCGGAGAAGAAAAAATATTCGCCAATCGCATTCGATGGTAAAAAAAAAAAGATAAATGAGTGCATAATATCACTCGTTATTATGCAAAACGGATGCATAAAATCTCATAGTTGGCAGTTTATTTCCCTTAGCAATGAGAAAACTTGGCCATTGATCGTGTCATAATTTGTGCCGTACAAATGATTCTTCCCGAAACATCATAATCTCATCGTTGAATGCATATCAATTATTCATTTTTGTAGCATATTGCTCCCAATCCTTAAAAATAGTCATTAGCCTTTACCTTTTGTTGTTGTTATTTTAATGATTCAAATTTTCAGTAATTCATATGTTTCATACAATTCTGACCTGCCGTGATTCCTTGAAATTAACCTTTAAATGCTACAAATGTGCAAAAAATTCATATGCTAACGATTAGCCAACCTACTTTGAAACCCTTTACTCGTTTCATTCGTCAATAAGTACCAATTAGGGTGGATATAGCATTCGAAAGTTTGAAATAGCCAAAATAATCAGCCAATAATATTAATTTGAGTTTAAAATATTATTCCATAGACTATTTTGCTGAACGCTCATCGAGTAGCACTATAGAATTTCAACCACTATCAGGAGAGTCTTTATGAGGGTCTCAATGTAACGATTATAAAAGTGCATTTACTCATCAAGCGATTTACGCTTTAGGCAGAGGAAGCAAATTTTGCGCAAGCCGTAACTCTTTATAGACATCCTCGTTGGTGCGCTAAAATATTCCCCTATTAATTTCGAAAAGAAATTGTTAGATTTTTGTGTCGATAGTCAATAGTGGGGAAAATAATCTAAAAATCTGCTGAAAATCATGCAAAAGAAATCTCTGATTTTGACCTGAAAACCGTGGGAGCTTTCTTGGGAGAGAAGGGGAGGGGAGGGGAGAATGTCAGCTGCATCAGAATTAATAACTTTTGTAGAGAAATATTCAATTTATTATATTCCATTCCTTTTTCTATCAATAAGAAACTATTTAAGTTGGTTTATGAAAATCAATGAAAAACTTAGACTGCAATCTTGTGCCTTTCTCCTCCTCACCACCCTTTCTACCACTGAAAAAATTCATCGTGGGGCATCAATTTGTGCAGTTAAATGATTCAGATGTTGTATGGATGGCAGTCATGAGTGGCCCTACCTCATGCAGTAATTGTGCTTGTAGATCTTTGTATATCCATACAGTTTCTGAGCAAGACGATTGAGGAGCAATGCAAATCTGAGCATAATTCTGGGAAAGTTTGGAAACTGACGTAATGTTCTTCTATATGACGGCAGGCAAATCTATTACATATTCAAGAGAGCTTTATATTGAGGTCCGATCTCGATCCTTTATTCTTGTTGCTGCAAGAATATAGATTGTTAAAGTGTAGATGTAAAGCATTTTTAGAAAATTTTAACTAATTACCTTTTCTTCAAAACTCAGCTAAAATTTCGAACTTTCTTATTAATTAGTAACAAGTATTAATCCTTAAACGAGGCAGAAAATTTTCNTGGAAGCGCATTGTGACCGGCAGCGTCTTCGACGTTCGACAGTCCGGTCAATCAAGTGATCAAGTGATATATATATATATATATATATATATATATATATATATATATATATGATATAGGTGCACATCGGGAGGATTTCGCCTTAAGGCATAGCTGCACAAATATGCAAAAAGTATGTGAGAAATGGGTGCAAATTTGATTGCAGTAATGTCTGACCAACGAGCTATAAGCATTAACCACATTCGCAAAGAACGACTAGATAATGTATTCTGAAGTGCAAATGTGCAATTGGCGGCGGTAATTTGAATGCATTCGAGGGTAATGCTCAACAACATTCGTCTTGCTTAAATGATGTGAAGCTAAGCATAGAACGCTTCACAAAAGCGACACGCCTATCAGTGGGTGGCCAAACGCCAAGTGCCAAAATGCATCATTGAAGAGAGAGAGGCAATTTAAAGCTAGCTAAACACAAAACCAACGAGTAACGCTCCATTTCGATGACGTCAAAGCAACCAAGCAAATCCTTCTTCACGCCTCACCTATCATCATTCAACTTTTCTAGAACAAAGCTAAGAAAGAATCGCAATTTAAATATGTATAACTTTCGAATATTCCCATCAAATATATAAACATCCTACTGAATAGTTCTTGTTGATATCGCCTCTAAACTTTTAGAAATGATCAGCATAAAGCTCGATTGGTTAAACCATCTCGATCAATTCATTTTCCTTCCGCTAATTTATTTCATTGTGAATGCTGCAACGGTAAACGATGTATTCATCGACCTGTCGACAGACATATATATAATGGTTAGGCCCTATTGCGTCACAAATGACTTATCATATTTATAGGGCTTAACACTAATAATGGAAAGAGGACGAGGTCATGAAGGAGTATTGTCTAGGCGAGATACGCGGATCCATGCACTGCACTATAAACGCCATCTGCATTTCAGTAAATACATCTTCCACTCACGTTTCCTTGCCAAAAAAAACGAGCCGAATTCAAATTGCTAGTTTTCGATTTTTCAGGAAATGAATAGTTAAAAAGTGTATTGATTTAAAAATTCTGAACAAAAATTCTCTAAAGACTCGAGGTTTTCACAGTCTTTTTCAATAAGTTCTGAGAGTCATCGAAGTGGACCACTATCATAACGATTGTAACGCTTAATTTTAGACTAGATTTCATGTAGTCTTCGTAGCTTGCCGATTAATTTCGACCAAATATAGTAACAGTTTTTATTTTGTGATAAATTGCGAGATATAGATAAATTCCTCAAATATTTTTCTATTAACTAAGGACATTAAATTCACTAATTGACGACTCTTATTTATTACTTACTTTTCAAAGTCACTAAGCCGCCTATTTTCATTGATCCTCAGAACGAATGTCTCTACCTCTGAATTGAGAAATTCCGAAAAATTTCGGTGTGTTTGGTAGCACGAATATTACCACATTTCCAGAATTATTGCCCAAACCTCTTTCTATGCCTTCACAATAGTAACACAATTGCATTGATGGTCTAGATTTCGGCAAAAGACAGCAATTAAACAATGGGCAAAATCATTCCACTATCGCAAAACTCACTCATATTGCGGATTTGGAGGGGGGGGGGGGGTGGAGGGAGGTGAAGTGATCATCGAACTAGAATATGAAACTATCTGCGAGGAATATATAAGCACGAATAAATGAAATAAAGATTAACTGCCAGAGAATGTTAAGGTAGTCGCATATTGAAAGAGGAAGTGTGTAATAAGTGTATGCTACGATCAAACTTCCCTCCTCAACGATGCCTTTGTGCGGAACCACAGAATAGGTATAGGGAAATATCAACTGATAACGAGTTGAATGGAATCTAAAATAAGACATTCATTTCAGTGAATAGTGAAGGAACGGGGGTTAGGAAACAATTTTTGTGATTAAATGTTTCATTTAGGTTGATTCCTTACCCAGTTTGGGTTGCTTCCTTACCCAATTTGGGCTCCTTCCTTACGCAGTTTGGGTTGATTCCTTACCCAATTTGGGTTGCTTTCTTGCCCAGTTTGGGTTACTTCCTTACCCAATTTGGGTTGTTTCCTTACCCAATTTGGGTTGCTTTCTTACCCAATTTGGGTTGCTTCTCTCCTTGCAATAAGTATAATGCGAGAAATCAGCAGTTAACACATTAACTAATAAGTGAAACGACATATAACAAAGTTGCAACATAACCGTTTATCCATTATGATTTGCGTGGAATATTCAGCAATAGACAATAAGGGCCAATCCTTTCCCTATATAAACGTTGCTGATTTAAAGTGATTTACTTTTCAACTTTAAGAACTGTCATGAAGTCGCATATTCATAAGCAAGTAAATCGCGAGGAAAAAGCCGTATGGAAAAAGCATCTATTCCCAGCAAGCCCTATTTTTTTAAACTTTTACAGCATAACCCTATAACCTTCGACCCTTGACCTCTAAAATTTTTTCTAACGCTGCATAACAAAGTTGTTACAATAGCTGAAAGTTATTTAGAACAACGAACAAGGTGTCGGAGACTCTCGTCACTGTCTTACAACAGTTGCCGTCTTCCCCGTATAACGGCGCAACCCTCTCACTTGCGTAGCAAATCCAAATTGCGCGAAACATCCGTTTTTCCACAGAGTGACTGATCGAAGCTGTGCGCACTATGAAGACCTTCCGACCGGAACGAGAAATAATAGATGGGTTGGTTACTCCAACCTGATCTGATTCAGCGTGAACTTTACTGAATGACAGATCGGCTGCGCTAGTAAAGTTTATCTGAGTACGTTACACATCAGTGATGACAGCCAATTGAAGAAATTATTCCGGTCCGTAATCGATTGAGAGCATTCAACTGAAACTGAAGTATTGTGGAAACCGATCGAATTTCAAAAATGTCGGTCCCTTATCAATTCGGAGAAAAACGAAAAAATCCAAAGCGAATGGATTCCTGTCGGCAAACAACCGGCTTATTTCGAATTCATTCGGCTGCATTTCGGCTTCTCAATGGATTTCGTTCGTTCGCTTAACCATCCGTTCTACATCTCGTNAACCATCCGTTCTACATGTGAAATATATCTCCGTTGTTGTAAACGAAGCAACCGTCTTTATAGTTTTCAACGTACCACATAGGCGCCTTCGGTCAGATGCTTTGCAATAGGGCTGGCGATAGTAGTTTTGTGGAAGGGGAGGAACGGGAAAGGAATGATAATGGAGTGGGGCGTTCTTCGATGAAAGGGATCCTGAGAAATCCTACTCTTTGCGTTTTTACCAAATGAGGAAATTTCATTTTGAGGAAGATTGAATAATTTGAATCCTATTTTGAGGAAATTTAAGCGTCATTAAGAAGTTTTATTATGCGCAATAGAAGTTTCAAAAGTTGTGACAGCTTATGACACTGAATGTGACAGCATATTGTTATAAGTTGATTCACAAAATACTGTAGACGAGAATGCGGGAATACTCCCTTCGTATGAACGCTAATATATACGATATGACTTTTTAGATGACTCTCATTGGATGATGTGCAAACGGCGACGATGGAAGCTGTCTGAAGCTGGAGACATGACTCGAAGTCAGTAGAGCGATGAAGCATTCAGAATGTGGCATGCACGCCTACGTTCATGTGCTTGCATTGAGAAAGTGCCCTTAAAAGCTGCTTTCTTAGAATGCTTTTAAAAAAACACACAAAGACCACAATCAGACATCTTGCTAGCATTTGACGCTAAGTTGACTTCATAGCCGAGTCGAGTTTTTGCTCCAAATGACATTCTGCTCATCATCGACATTTGAAGGTTGTTAGCAATGAGTGACTCTCATAGAGAGGGGATGGCCCTAACAAATTTTGAAGAATATTCATTGAAACTTATAGAGATGTGAGTCGTGAAAGGAAAAATTAATGCATTTTTATATATAAATAATGTTGCATTGAACGAATATCACAAATTTTTAAAGACAAAAATATTTTTCAACGGTCGACGAATAAAGAGACAGCTTCACCCGTTTTCTAATTGTAGCACATATATTCATCGGTCAGTTTACTGAGGTATGCGATGATAACAAGATAAATGGGAACTACAAGCCGTGATGCAAAATAATAATAATAATAATAATAATAATAATAATAATAATAATAATAATAATAATAATAATGATAATAATAATAACAATAATAATAATAATAATAATAATAATAATAATAATAATAATAATGATAATAAAATAAGTACATCACAACTTCCGTACTATTTAAATAAATAGGAGCAATATTGAAGAAGCATGCAAATTAGGTCGGATGCTCATGATGTCAATTGAGATTCTATAAATGGATGAAGATAACAGCAGAAGGATTTACTCTCCTTGCAGACTGCATCTTGAAGCCCTCCCACTTGCCCCCTCCCCTTTCTCCCCTCCCGTCCGCCCCCGTTCCTAAAATTTTCGAACAAACTTCCCATAATATTTCCACATACCTTTACACATCAATAAGAATTGGCTTCTGATACTAATATTAATTTCCTAATACTTTTGTATACAATGGTACGATTGTAAAACAATGCCATAAAGTCGGATAAATATGATACAGAGATCATTCATCAACATCGCTAACTGAAAGATATTTGATCCAATCGTCTTCTCGAGTATCGTCTGAGAACAAATTTCAAAGTTCCATACCTTTCCACCAATCGACGTCAACAATCCTTGGATAGCCATATAAAATAACACAATAAACACTGCTTAGCAAATGAAAAGCAGTAAAACTCAAAGTTAAAACTTAGCTTCGTGCAGAATGGCTTCACATCTTCTTTCATCTTTCGTCTATATACTGGCGTTCGGCTATCCCTAAGATGATAGAGGACATTCACCATTTCATCAATCACTATTGAACGGCAAGAACAAGTGCAAAAAAATGACCTCAACAAATTTCTACCTCAATATTAAACTGTCCTCAACACATTTTACTTCGTATTGCTTGATCAAATCTCATTAGTGGTCATCTTTAATAGTGACCATCGATGACCAACATAATTAAACGATAGTCGTCCATAGTTTTATACCATTTTTATTTCTTCTTTTTTCTCTATATTGTTACAACTTTTTCCTAATAATTACTACTCATCAATAAGGATAAATTTAATTTGTTGGACTGAGGAAGAAACCACTCTTAAATACTTGTTTCATTTTAATGTCCATCAAATGGACTTTTGAATTAAAATTCAGATCCAATATTTAATCGTTTTTTTGCACCTGCAATAACTCGCAAATTTCAGGGTCCTCAGTCACCTAACCTGAAATACACCTATTAATGGGAATGCTCGAATAAGCAACGTAATGGCCTAATACACGAAATAAAATATAACAATAAACAATGGACGCGATGGTGGAAATAGAAAAATGCATAATAAAGTTTATTTGTATTAGTTTTATAACTATTCTGGACTTGGATCTCAACAAATATTGTTCTTTGACTAACCCAAATTTTAATTCATTTATATATATTATGTGAGGATAAATTAACATGGGTAAGAATTGAAAATTCCATCAAGCAACTGTGACTTTTCTATTTTTCAACGAATCACTTCCTTCCTCTCTTCGTTCCGCCCTCCCCATTTCCTTGTTCTTTGGTGGCCGACGATACCGATCGCAATACTGATAAAATTTCCGGTGAAGTATGGCAAACAACATTATACTTTTTCTATTTGGTCTAATTTGTGAAAGCGTTGGAACGATCGTGATCCTCGCTTTCATTCGCTCAAATCATTCAACTTAAATAGGATCGAAATCATGGAAAAATAAACGTTGAGCGAAAAATTAGTGGAGGGAAACAAAAGTTTAGAACAAATTTGTGAGGAACGATTTGCATTGCCTAAGGCAATCAAATTTGATGTGTTCATGGTCGCGTTAGGTTTCGTTCAAATTGCTAATCGAACACCAACATCAATCCTATCAAAGCGTATTCCCATCGACATTTTTGCATACATCCCCTCTAGGAGAGACCGATTCGACATCTTGAATTTCGAATACTCGAGATTTTGATATGTGACAGACAAGGATTCAAAGTAATCAGGAAATAAAATGACAACCTTTGGAATAGATCATCAAAGTATTCGGATGCGAAATATTTCTATAGTTGGGATATCTCTGGGATATCAACAAAAATAAAACTTCTAAGAAAAGACATACTCTTTGTTTTTCTTCATAGCAGCAATAAATGGAACATCTCTAAAAACGCTTTCAAACTAATATGAACAAAACCTTTTTATCGAAAGTGCTATCAATATGCGTCACTTTTTACGTGAAGTTTTTTTGCCAATTGCGAAAAAAAAAATACCACTAGACCTTAGCTGAAAAAAAGAACCTCTTTCTAATGGGTGCATAATGATATTACAATAGAATCCGGACAGTTGTCTTCAGGATGAGCACATTAGCCTAGAGATTCTTATAATCTCAGCAATGCTACAACACCGAGGTAAAAATCCCCTGAGGATTAGAATGCAATAAGACTACCAAGCCGAACAATTTCTGGATGAAAATGGTGGTGCGACGATTATTTGATGCTTCGGAAACATCAACTGCAGAAATAATCAAATGTGCGATGAAAGAAATGCCATAACAAAAGTGTTGATAAGGAGATGTCATGCATATGACTCTGCAGATATCGCTATGAACAGCAAAAATCAATACCCATACCGTTGGACTTCCTTGTACGCTGCAATACGCATCTGGATTTTACAAATATTAGTGCTGGCATAGTTTTCAGGACAATTCATAAGCTTAGCAAGAAAGCTTGTCTTACATCAGGTATACTTATCATCCTTTTCAAAACGCATCGTAAAAGGGATCTTATTCCCGTCTAGGATAATGTTCCAACTGTTTCTCGCTTGTCCATCCCTACTCCATTCTTGATATTATGTGTTCGTCTCATATTTACTGAAGAAAGCATTCGCCACCTCAGTAAAAAGCTATCGCTGGAATACTCTAGGCGCTTTCACTGTGTGGTTCCCGAACGGACGGTCGGGGATATTCATCTAAATCACATCATGCGAAATCGTCTTCTCAATCTTGTACAATTCGATTTTTACGAGTCGATCCACGACGCCTCAACTTATTTCTTGTCTGAACGATTGAATGCCCCAACCAAATTTGAGAGTTCACAACAGAATTGTGTACAGTGATAATGCAGAGGTCACTGATATGATCTGACATGAAAATCTACTCCTGAAACTCATGGAATATGATATCGTCAACTCTTTTCGACAGTGCACCAGGGAATTGGTGTATGGACGAACATTTCAAGCCGGAATTGATGACAGACACTCTGCTACACATTAGAATCTCAATAGTGACCGAACTAGAGATATCTTGGGCCTTGTTCTCATTCTCGTTTACATTAATGATGCTTCCGATAATATCTGAAGTAGTATTGGGATCTTTGTTGTTGACCTCAATATCCATTGTCCGACCTCAATATCTATTGCCCTCTGTACGATCTTAGCTATGACTTCCATATTTTGCAAAAAAACCTTGCCGCTATCGGCATTTGGTCGAAACTGTGACAGTTTAACGTTTTCCATGAAAAATGTTATGTGCTACATACCAACACCCAACGTGAATGTTTCCTTAAGCATGGAAGTGAGATTCTTTCCACTAACGATGGTGACCTTGATGCTGTAATCAACGGTGAAATCCTTTCGAGATTGTAGTGTTCCGTTATTGTCGAAAAGGAGTCGAAAATTGCAAACTATACTCTCCACGCTTTATCGCACAAATGTGTTGAGAGCATTATTGTAAAACCTTCATCACCTAGTGTCGTCCCACTTTGCCTCACTGCACTCCTGGGTGGTCTCTTCTTCTAATGGAAAGAAATTCCAAAAAGAGATAAAACTATTATCAAAAGAATTGTTAATATTTTTATTGATATCTCATTTTGCACAGTTTATATCAGTGGCCATATTTGCTGTGTGAGAATGAAAAGCATTTGGATGGATCATTACGAGTAAGATCGAATAGAATCTTAAACAACAGCAAAGGTTCAGTTATTTTCTCGACGTGCTTCAAGCAAATCAAGACGCATTACTGAGTCTCTTGGAGTATCTTGGTCTAGGACGTTGCTTCAACGGGTTTTAGCATCTCTTCGTTTGCAAATTCGAGAAAGATTACGGCCCGAATGCCGTTGCTTGGCGTATAATTTAGTAACTTTCATGTTGTTTTAACCGTGCATATATGAGGATGTGGGTTGTAATAATGCGTATTTACTGTGGGGTATTCTGCAGTTATCGACCTGTAATCTAAGATTTTAAGCAAGCTTTCAGATATTCTTTGAAGAGATTTTTGGATTAGAAGGCGCTTTAAACACTCTAATAGGGGTAAGCATGTTCTTCTGACTCCACTCCGTATGCTCGAAATAGGTCTCCGTTTGCCCACACTGAAATAATGGTCGCTATCGGGAATGAAGCTTAGAAATCTTCGACTTGAATAGGTTGAAAGTGCTTCTAACCTCTACGAGTAGTGACAGAAGAGGATAAACAACATGTCAGGACGACTACAAGCTATCTGAAAACCACAGAAATGGGCCAAAAATTCTTGAAATCTGGATGGAAATCTTTAGTCTGCAATTATTTAAATCAAAGTCTCACCGGATTCAACCGATAAACCGGGTACGTCCGGTGTCTACCGGATTTGCCGGAAAAACATTTTGACCTCGGATGTTAGAACACAAACATCCGCTGTTGTGATTTGAAAGCTGTTATATTTGAGAAAAAAATGTTCTCTCGAGACGATTTGCCTCACATCGTAAAAATATTTTGGCAAACGTAACAGTCTTATTTCCCGCGTCATTATCACCTCGGAAATTTCGAGTTATATGGGGATGTGGGGGGACATAAGGTGGTTGATTGGTGGGCTGTAGTTCTGTAATTCATTGCCATAGTTGGTGCAGTTTTGGGAGCATCCCGGTACTTTCAGTGTATACCGACTCGATCGAACTGCTATGATTTCGTTGGCTTCATTATGCATACATTCCGTTAGAAGGTATGAATTTCGATGTAAAGCAAATCGGACGAACACTCATCCAGAAATGCTGAAATACGATGGGCGAATTTGTAGTCGTATTCAGGGGAAGAACTGAAAGAGGAAGAGCTCGAAGTTGCACAAGAGGGCAAGTGGGTGGGGGAGAATGCGGCAGAAAATCGTTCAAAATGGATTGCAGTTTGAAGAGGTAGTTATGGAATTAGTGACATCACTGTAAAAGCGTACGGTATAGCTAAGATTTGGTTCAGTCTTGAGTGTGAAGTGCATACTTCAATGGGTTTTTAGTCTCAACGATGTCTAGTGCTTTGTGCTAACTCCAAGTGATATGTATCTATATACATATATATACATATACATATATGTATTATATACATATATGTACGTATATATGTATATATATATTTTTACATACATATTTGTGTATATATACATATATATATATATACATGTATATGTGTATATATATATA
>JAARMF010001028.1:17847-29008 GCA_022844705.1 Toxascaris leonina | reverse complement strand
GGGGGGGGGGGAGGGTATTTTTTCCTCTATGTTGACCACTCGAAAAGGGTCAACAGAGAGGAGCTTCTCTTCCTTCTGTCTTTCTTCTGCACCCCATTTCTCTGAAACCGAACTTTATGGTGATTACAAGCTGATACTATGAAAACTGGCGCCATACAATTTCAGTTTATATCGAAATACCTTATTTCATGACGTACAAAAAATTTGCAGCGCCTTTTCCAAGACATATGCGCATTTCGAGGTGTAGAACTAGTCTTCGTCTCGAACAGATATCGAAGGTCACAATTTCACGAATCCGCTTGTGGCATTCCACTTTTTCTGGTATAGTTAATGAACATGCCTCAGGATTTCATTCATGCTTCATCCTCCCTCTCCCTCCAAAAGAAAAGAAGTGCTGAAATTGCTGAAAGCTAGTTCGCACTATTCCTTTTATCTCAGCATCAGAGCTTTGCCATCCTAGTGATCGAATAACATTACAGGCACTGCAAATTCATCGCCGTCATCACTGACAACTCAGGCATCAAGTACATCTCAAACTAAATCTACTTCTTCAAACACAGGGCCGAAGGTTTCATTTGGCAACTGGAGTTCAACTGAGACGAATAATGACAGTGCGAATAACGGTTAGCATATATTTGTTGCTTTTAGAAGTTATCTACAGCTTGTGTGTGATTGTAAATCAATTCGCCTCTTCGCAGCGTGAGATCGGCAGCAGAGGTAGGCAACGGCATCTGGCTAACAGCGGTTCTGATCTCCGGTGTCAGATGGAGCGGAGCGCCGACTGGAGCATTGATCTGTCGCATCAGGTGCAATGTCTGCTCAGGATCAGAGCAATGCAGCTAGTCTTCTGCTCTCGAAGACATCTTCGATCCACCAAGATGAAGAGAGACATTGCGCACACGCTGATACCAAGGGAATTCAGGAACGAGCGAGGGGATTGATGATGATAATAATTTGCACCTCATATAACGAAAAGACCTGATGTAGAATTGCTACATAGTAATGCATTTAAGTTTAAAAGTTAAGTCGAGATGTTCAATAATAAATGAATATCGGGGCACCTAAAGAAAGGTGGATAAAAACAACCGCTAGAGAGTGATCTCTTGAAGCAGAAAATGTTATGGCTAAAGCTTTCGCGCAGAACATTGAAGAGAGAAACAGCTACTGACTGGCCTCTAGTTTCATGCTTTCAAGTTAGTTATATCCCATTCGTAAATGTTTTTCGCAGTTCTTGATCGTATATATTTTTCATTTTTTACTTCTGACTTCCTTTTTAAGAAAGGAGAGGAAGGAAAAGAGCAAAGCGAGGTGGACCTGACGAGAGAGCGGACGAGGTTCTTATATCATACAAGGTTTGACTACATACCTATTCGTGCACACACATAGTTTTGATATTTCGTTTGTGCTAAATGAAGCTTATTCTTTGGTACTTTTTGCTTGTAAATAGAGATGGTTGATCGGAGTCTAGTATTATAGGCATTTTGTATCCCACATCCATTACACAATGTCAGACGAAGTTCGAAGGGTTGGTGCATAGATCAGCTAGCGGTCTTATTTCCCATACCACCGAGAGGGGCACTGATGTAGTTTGTCCAGTGATAGCACGGCTAGAATTTTGATGATCTTCAAGTCATCACTACGCTTCACCTACGAACTGCCATTCACAGAAATGTCGGGAAAGGTATTTAAACTTTAATTTTGATGGGATTGGCATACCTGCACCTTCCTTAGAGTTGAGATCGGTATCAGTCACAAGTGAAAATTTCTTAGCACAGCGATGTCGGAATTGATTTTCAGCTTAGATTTTTTAAACTATTGGTGAAGTTATTCTATTCATTTCTCGGTATTACTACCAGGCATGGTTTTTATTGTTGCACTGAGTTGTTTTCCTAGAACGACGCGGTATCCGGTATTAGGGGCCGTTTCTGAAATTAAAGGATACGCATGGAGAGTGGAATAAGAGAATTGAGAGTCATCTCTATCTGTTTCAGACTCGCCTAATTTCTGAAATTCTTTGAGTTGTATTGTGTTTTAGATTTTTATGCCCTTATTTACTTCTTTGGTTCAGTTATATTACGCGGCTGTTAGGTGATTTAACGTTGCTTCTGAAAGTTGGTGCGCCTTTGCATTCGAATATTTATAGAAGCGATTAATCAGTCGCCAACTAAATGAGAAACATCTAGATCTCATCAAGTTCCCTGACATTTGTTTTATGCATTTATTGTAGTGGCAGTGTGATCATCTTTAATGAAATTTGATAAGTCATGAAATTTGGAGGGATATAATCGACCTTTAACTGTTTCTTTTAACAGGCGTAATTTCCCGTGCATGGTCACTTGCAACCTGATCACTAGGTGATTATCTAGTACGATTGGCCAGTCTGCTGGAATCTTTTATTTTCGTTGGCATACCAAAGGTGTGGTGTTGTAGGTTGGCTTTTCTTAGTCTGTAGGAAATGGGTACAGATATTGAAGGTTTTCATTGTTCAGGGTCCTCCGCCAGCGAAAATCACTGCTTCGGTGGATACATCGACGAAGCCAGCTGCAACATCGATAAAACCAGCTCCAGCTTTTTCGTTTGGGATGCAGCAGAACGTTGAAAAAGAGTCACCTGAAGACAGCACCCCTAAAAAGCCGCTTTTTATGTTTGGTTTGGCATCAAAAGAAGGCTCCGGGCAAGGCGATCAGCCAGATACGACAAAAAAAAGTGATCAGACAGATACAAAGAATATAGGTGATCAGACGGATGTGGTGAAAAATAGTGGTCAGGCAGACATTACGAAAAAAAGTGATGAGACGGATACAGTGAACAAAACTGATGTGGGAGATAAGGCGACAAATGGCGACAAAGGAACGGTGAAAGGAGGTTCGCCATGTGTCACTAAAGATGCGCCAAAAGGAAGTACATCATTTTTCACGTTTGGAACGTCACAGAAGACTGCGCCTTCAAGTGGTTTCTCGTTTGGAATGGTTGGGAATACTGATAGCAAATCGGCGGCAACATCGTTGTTCACCTTCGGTAAAACGGCAACAAAAGATTCCACAACAAAAGACGGCGGTGGAACGACTACGTCGTTTAAGTTAGTGTTATTTTAATTTAAACGAATGCATCATCAGATAAATACGACAGATATGATGCGATTGCCTCTTCCTAGAAGTACGTCTTCTAAGTAACATACTGGATCGTCATATGTTGGTCTTGTTGTTTTTGTCACCCAACACATATCTTTCCTAGCACTTGCGATTCCCCCATTTAACTACCTTCTTGCCCCCTCCCCCTTCTTTCCTCCCCAGGCGAGCGAATTGTATTATGCGGTTCAGTGTCATCTTGAATGTGTCATTTAGCGGAACGTATTTATATTTTTCTCGGATCGGATTTCCCGAAATCAAGTTCGACTTTCTACCGTTCCGAGCTTCATGCCTGAACAACTAAGGCAAGCCAGCACACAAGATGAGATTTGCGTGGAGAGCTACTGAGGCTGCAAATACCTCAAGAGGCTACTGAGCTTGATAGTCCACGTGGCTTGGTAGGGTCCAAAGTGTAGAAATAGTGTCGAGAATTCTTGAATAATATACGGCTTTTCCCGATCGCGTTTTCTTGCTCGTGGTAGGATTCGATGACCTTGCCACGATTTACCGATACTGTGCTTTGGCCTTCAAGTTGCTCCCCACCCCCTTGTCTTTCGATATGCTGATAATAGCATCGCGTTTGATTTACTTATCAGTGCGCAGCCTTAACTTACACATCTCAGAATGGTCAGTGGGTTTTCGTCTGCCATTCCCCTGTTGTGGTTGTTCGTAAACTTTGATATGTTTGTCCCATATAAATGATATGCTTTATTTCCATTCCCTAATATTATATAATTTATGCGTGTGAAAATGTTTTTTTTTTTTTCACAGGACGCCGACGTTCCCATCAATAGGCTCCCTGTCTAATTCAGCAGGAAAGGATGTGAAACCTTTATTCTCTTTCGGGACTTCTGCAAAAGATTCGCCGAGCACCGAAAAAACTCCAGCTGCTGCTGTTACGGGTTTGTGTCATTTATCGTTGTCCCGTAATGAATGTGGTTGTGGGTAATTAGTATCATTTGTAGGAGTTTATCATCTTCAGTTTATGACCAAAATACGAGATTGTCGTTTCTCGTAATATATTAATGTTCACCTATAAAATTTAGAGCATTTTTTAAACTATGAGTTGTTTTACAACTCGTCTTTATGCATCAGGGAGAGAAGGAAAAAGTGAGAGTGGAGAAATCGGCACTTCTGTTTATAGTTTGAGTTGGGCGGTGACGTAACGACGCTCGAATCTTAGGGCGGATAGTGGCAACACGGAAGCGTGCTAATGTCTACAGAGACGCGAATATTGTGCTAGCAATCTAAGGGTTTCGGGTTTCGCAGCTCATTTCGATTTCTTTCATTCCACGCTTCATCACTGTTTTCTGCTGTCATAAAACATGCCATTTGAGGGGATTTTTTTTCTGATTTATGAAGCGAGTTTGAGTGGGAACAATTTCATTCTGATTTCTTATTGCATACGTAGGATTCATTTGCTTTGGGATGATCTTCATATATAACTTACTGTTTTCGGCATTAATCATTTCTGTTGAAGGCTTCAAATTTGGACCACCGCCGGCTACTAGTGGAAGCACCCAATCCGATAAAGACGGTAAATATTCTTGTAGTTACATTAATCCTATGATATTTGAAGCGTACGAGTTTGATTTTGAGAGTAATTGTATAGGATTGTTCATGTATACCAAGCAAGCGATTTAATATTGAAATGCTAATAAAGAGTTGACACCGAAGAGTTTTTTTGTTGGGAAATTCGAATTCCTTAAGTAATCGTTTATCGACTTTGAGTTCATGGTTAATTCGCAACGAAATTATTATCAGTTACTGTTTACGGAACTTGAGCACTCAACTCAGTTAGTTGTTGTGAAGTTTTAGTTCCGCAGCTAGCTGTTAATGAAATCTGGGATTCACAACTTAGTTGTTCGTAAATTTTTTAGGAAGTAATTTCAATAATTTGGGCAGGTAAAGTTGTCCAAAATTGAACGGAGATGATACCGATTGGTTTAATTATTGTGACATCGCGAAGAATATTCGGAGTACGAAGAAAAACATGGCATTCTCTTTGCGTTTTTCGACGGCGGGCAGTTTTCACAGCCTTTATTTGGAAATATCTAGATTCTTACGGATGTTGGCTGTAGAATTTCGAAAGCTTTTATTGAAGGTGAAAACGAAGAGGAATATGTGCCACCAAAAGTCGAGGCCGTCTTGGAAGAAGAACCGAATGCAATTTTCTCATCAAAGTTTGTTGTCTTCTTCGTTCGTTGCCTTTTATGTGCTTATTTATTTTTTATTTCTTCTTGTTCTGTCTTTCCTTCTGTTTTATGGGTATCTCAAGGAATCCATTTGCATAAGTTTTTTATTTTTATGACAAATGTGGTAAGGTGCCGTTACAATTGCTTTCAGCCACCTTTGGCTGCCGTCATGGAAGAAGGAAGGGGGAATGTTGAGGGTATTTAGACATATAATGCTGATTCAAGATTCTCACTCGTGCATCATCCCTTCTCCTTCCCCTCACTTCCTAGTAAAGGAGAAGATCCGCCGGTGAATTTTGAAGTTATGTGATTTCATCGGAACGAGTTCAGAAAAGAGGTTAGTCACTTTAGCAGAATAAGGGAATCTGAGTTTTAAAATTTTATAGGTGTTCGGTGTTCATTCTGAAGGGAAAAACGTATGAGAAGTTGGGAATTGGACAATTGCACATCAAGAAGGCGGAAAAGGACGAAAAAAAGATTCTCCTCGTTCGTGCAGCAACTACAATAGGTTTGATAATTTATTTCGCTGTATAGCTTCTTCATTGGTTCCAAACAATTCGATTTTCTGAGATACGAGAGTCGAACACCTGAAGACTCTATGGTAGTGTTCGAAACAAATCAGATTCCATTAACTGCCTGTTGAGCTTGAGTCTTTTTTACTGTTGTTAGGATGGATTCTAAAATGCATATTTCAGGGACGATATGGCTGAACGTATTTATCGACAAAAATCTACAATGCGCTAAAGCTGATGATGTGAAACTAAGGGTTCGTAAAGTGTTTTCACTTTCTCGTTATGTTAAGATAGCCTTCTAAAGTATATGCAGTCTCGAATATATGAGCTGCGATATTATTGTCTGAAATTGTGTTATTGCTATGGTATGAATCGTTCCGTTTGGTGTGGTGACTCTTGAAATGGCACTCGTTTTTTATATCCAGGTTATAGTGAAGTCAGGTTGGAGTACCTTGCAAGGTTCGGGTGTCGTATTTCGTATTTCTATTCACAAATTTGTTATATTCAAGTGGGAAATCAATAGTGCATGCGCCTTTACTCGGTAGGAATTCCTCATAGTTGGCATTCTTTTTTTCATAACGATTGCTGAATCACCTTTTAAAATCTCTCTCAGGTGATGATGCATTGTGTGATAGGAAATGTTTTGATCGTTAGTTTTTACTTTACCATGTTCATTGATTCAGGTGAGTAGTGTAAGTGGTGGTCATCCTTCTACACATCTAATTCGTCTGCCGAGTGCAAAGGAACGTGAACGAGTCGAGAAAGAATTATCTGATGGTGGAGCTGATGCTTGATTCATCAATGGATGGGTGCTGCAAAATTCTAAAGTTTGCTGTTGTTTTTTGAAATGTTTTGAAGTTGATGATATCAACAAAGATTTATTCGGGTCATTGAGATGACTGATATACAGAATTTAACTGCAACGCATGAGGAATTGCTAACGATATGAAGGGGTTAAAGAGATTGAGTATCTTTTGTGAGGAATATAATCGACAGAAATGTTAAAGGAAAGCGATATCGAAACGACATTTGTACGGAAGTTGTCGGAAATGTTTATGTAAACTGTGAGCTGATCTTAAATAACAAACTAAAGCTTTTTTCCGGGGTGGTTGCGTCTTTCATATCTGGCACGCTTAGAAGTTCAATTAATGATGAGGCACATGTACGTGGCTTCTATGGGAGGGATCTCATCACGAATTCAGTTGGGATCGCGAATTGGCAATATTCTCCCACCTTTGACCTCTTTGCCTTCAATTGAGGTTACCGTCCACGAATGTCGTAATTTTAGTGAGCGGACTGCAGTCGAACAGTAGACGGGTATTGAAAAGACAAAAAAGTTATGAACGAGCATAAGTTTCCCCCACGGTTAATGAAGAAAAGAAGTAAAGTGCAATAATTTTGGCGCTCTTTTCTGCCCATGCCAGGGCTATTATGGCACCCGAAGTAAAATCTTTTTCATAGCCAGTAGTAAGATTGCCAGTCCAAGTTCTATTTCAATGTGTAAATACTGCCGTCTCTTTGGATTTTTAAAAAGTAAGGCATATATTTCAATCAGTTCCAAAATTTTAATAAAATTAGGTGAGGGCTGAGGGGGTTGAATCAATAGATGATTTGAACGCACATGTGGCTAACTCTTCATACCTGGTTGGACTAATATGGTGGCCTGTTGTGTTCCTAAATACTAGACCTAGAATGCCTATTTTTTCACATAGTCATTAATTTGCAATTCGGTTTTGTGATTTAAATGATTTCATTCAACTTGTGGATTGGCTAAAGCGGTCGGTCCATAATTTATGCTCATGTGATCGGTTGCCGTTGCGTTGGAAACTTCCCCATTGTTTGGAGAAAGAAGGGGACAACATTGAGGTGAAAAGAGTCTATGAGATTGAACTTTTATTCAAATAGAGTGATATAAAATGCAAAATATTGGAACATTCTTTTTTATTGTGAGGTTGAGCACATCACATCGCATCACAAAATATAATATTTTTCTCTATTATCTGCAGGAAAATTAGGTTATAATTACTTTTTTCCGGTGCCGAAGGTGTTGAAAAACAATTTGCCTCCTGAGAATGTTTCTACTAGGATGAGCGATTCACTTTCATCGGGCGTGAAATTTTTATTTTTTATTTTTTGAAGTGGTTGAGAACATATTCGCAAATTTGCCAAAGAAAAAGGAAATCGGCAGAATGCACTTCGATATTAGCCAATAAATTGTACCCAATCATCGGTACTATCAAGGTGTTGCACCTCACAGGTTCAGTTTATTGTGTACACCCGATCAAGGGCAAAAATGTACACTTTCCCTACTTTTTTCTCATGTATACGTTTATAATCTCGATTGCTGAATCGATTTGTTTAGGATTTGATGAATTTTTTCGAGAATTTTTGATAAAAATATGAGAAATCGTTCGATGAAATTCCGTTAAAATATCGTTAAATTTGAAAGGCTGGATTTCGTTGAGGAAGACATTAAAAATAAGCCGTCAATAATATGCTACAACAATATAAGCGAATGAGATAAAAAATCTGAAAAAAAGAAAGCTCCGAACATAATTTAAAAATTGGAGAAAAGGAAATCTTCGATTACGTCTGGCCACTTTCTTATCATCTTGATATTGATATCCATAAAGATTGTCATCAAATATATTGCGGTTTCCGGTTGGGGAACATTTTTTCAAGGAAGATGATCGACGGGTAGCGAGGTCTCAGGAATGAGGGTTCCAGTTTCCGCGGACTTTCGAATTGGAAGACGTATTGGGGTACCAAAGATGCCAGTCGAATGCCGTCGACATTAATGGCGTAACGCAGAATCGATGTGTGACGTATGGCAAAAATAGGAAAGAATTTCTCGAAGTGCAGACTTTTTTTTAAAGATGGCATGAGGGCTCCCGTTCAAGGATTTCTGAAATCCCCAAAACCTTTCAAGAGAATAGTTCAAATGAATTTAAGTATACAAAATGAAGTGAACAAGTCGCGAAATTATTAAACAAATAAGCCACAAGAGACCTCTCAAATATATATAAGAAAGACTTCTGAAAATAATAAATTCGAGTATATGCAACGAGTTCTCCTCTCCGCATTAGGCAGTCCAAAATAGTAGATGATTGACCGCATCGTCAGTGCCCGTCTTTTCTCCACGAATTTCCGTATCGTTATTGTCATATCCTTCTCCACCACTTATCACAAACATCTTAAATAATTATGAGTCTTTAAATGAAATATTTCAAGTGGAAAAATCTAGCCAATGCAAAATATGAAACCTTTTAAGAGGTAGGTAAAGGCCTTATTATGAAAATGTCCAGCTTGAATGAATACCTCTCATACAAACAGGTGTGCTTACAATAAGCATCGTAAAGCTTCGAACATTCTGGTTGCTATCTCAGTAACTGAATGAGGTTTAAAGGTGCGTCGGGGCGAGGGGGGGGGGGGGGGGGGGTGACTGTATAAAAATTTCATATCAGGCCTTAACTCACTAAGCTTTAAATACCCGAACTAGCAGAGCGATAAAAAACCTGATCAAGTTGTTGTAAAGAAGGTGCGTTAAGAGACATTCGTCGACGACGCATATCGAAAAGAATCGCTGACGAGGACACTGATACGGCGGTTAGAAAGCGACAAGGACCAATATGACCCGCTTTACACACTGAAATACATTGTTGATTATTACATTAGTGACGCTGAATGTATGGCGGTCTTCGGAATTGACGGTTTTCATATAGCCTCTAACACAACCATTAAGCCAACTATCTGGTATTTAGATGCCGTTAATCTTAGGTCAAAGATTTACCCGGAAGACATAGCATACAATTTATGGCCGGAAGTCCTTGATATATTTTGGCATTGTGGAACCAATTTTCAGCCATATTTACAACCTGTGCATTCTCACTTGATCTCCTACAAACTTGTGCTGTAATAGATGAAGAGCAATTCGTGTCGTAAAGAAGTCATGACTTAGATTGCGTTTGAGGATTATTCATCAGTAATATTTACTTGATTCTTAGAATTAGGACTCGCTCAATCATTTCCCACCGCTCTGTCTGGCAAACAATTGCCGATGATAAAACGTCTATTTGAATTTGAAGTATATAAGTTTAAGTGCACTACAGTGTTCGTCCAGTAGTTAGCATTCTTTTTATGACCCACTACTAGACACATGAACAGCTAGAGGTTATATCGTTATGTGGTACGAATTATATACACTATGAGTTTCGAGGAGATTTGCAGAACGAGAAGAGAACGGTTTGTTTGATGTTTTTGAGCTTGATAAGAGTGGTCACCTTTTGCAAAACAAAACTCGCTTGGAGAAATTTTTTTCTCAGGGATTACCCGAAGAAGTATTATTTCTGGCTGCATTACATCACCTTTTCTTTTGAACTTTTTCCTCACCTTTGAAGATATCCAATATGTTGATATCGATGAAACGATCCCAAGCAAGCTCAATTATATATGCGTTCTATCTTGCAATGACCATCAATTCATTTATGGATTTCTTTGAATTTATATCATATCCTTAGACGTTTATTTTTCTTAACTTTCTCAATACCTCACAAAAAATTAATGTATTATATTATGCCAACTTTTTTTGAAAACGACAAAAATTTGCATCTTAGGGAGAGTTTTATTGTATATTCGAAATATTTATGAATATAGTGGTTTTATTTATTAAAGTTTTGTCTCATCGATAGTTCTAGATAGTACATTCGTTTAAGTCAAGCCATACACATGCACAGGAAGCGTTTGCTAGCTTCATAATGGCGGACAAATCACTGAACCATAATAACAAGTTCTGCTTGTTAGTGAATATTTATGGCTAATAGCAAGGAAATACAATACAACAGTAAAGAGTAATAACTTTACAACTATGCTAGAATATCATTGCTTGAGTTCTTATAATATTCTCAAAAAGTAATAATATTCAAAAGAGCGATCTATATTATAGAAAAAATAAACATCCAAAGAAGTACCATTAAATGTTGGCGTCCAATTTGTTTTAGTGCTTGCAATATTTGTGTTAAGAATAATACCGGCAGATGTGCCGATCCACAGACGATTTTTGCAGCACAAAAGTGCAGAGATCCTTAGACAGCCCATTTTATGTTGGCGAATTATATCCTCTTGTGCTATAAGCATAAATATTGCTATTTAAATTCATAATCAAATTGATTTCCCGGTTGAAAAAAAAAGACAACAGAGTTTGAGCACATCAGGTCGAGTCATCATTCCAAACTCCTCAAGCAGTGCCTCTGCCAGGAAAAACGATCTGTTTAAGAACTTCAAATTCCCAGATTCGTGTGCCATATATATATATATATATATATATATA
>JAARMF010001027.1:35781-46405 GCA_022844705.1 Toxascaris leonina | reverse complement strand
GTAAAAGGGCGTTTTTATTAATGAAATTAAAAACGGAAGTTGACGACTCTATTTACGATCAAATTTTTTGAAATTTCTGCATCGATCTCGGAGAATCGTAGCTTCAATTCAAGGATAAAAATTCAAATAAGAGTAAATTACGCATCACTTAACATTGTTCGAAATTTATATCGCATACTCATTTTGAAGAAATGAGCAAAATTTAGCGAAAAATAAATGATCAGTCTTTCATGATAAAAGATTCATGAATGAATCGCCAGTTGCTTCGTTTTCCTTCTCTTTTTTTCATCCCATTTTCCTCGCTTTCATCCTCTTCTTTCTTTTTGCCTCACATTTACTCTCAAGTTTCATTTGTTACCACCATCATTCAAAAATAAACAACTGAAATATGAAGTGCCATATAAGTTACTTAGAGCCTCATATGACCGGTTATTCCCTTATTTTTATAAGTATCAATTTAGTGACATCATATACACATTTCCTCTCGCCGAGTGGAAGTGTTGTCGTGGCTCGTAGGCTTGAGCAATCTAACTTGGCGATGTTGCGCATCTCTCATTAGGAATGTAAGACTTGGCCTATGGCTTATAAAAGCCTCCTTCTTTGGATTCTTCGAGGTCAGGTGAGCTACGCCTATACCTAAGGGAAAGTATAAACATATCTCGATGGACATGTTTTATGATATAGTCCTCTTCCTCCTCATACTCAACGATAATTCGGCATCAGAACGATTTGGGGAGTACCGAAGCGCAAAAGAGGAGGGTGACCACCCGCCTATATTTTAGGCCCTTGAATTTCCATATGACGCCCTATATCCTATCGCGATTCTTCATGTTTATTAGCGGTGCTCTTTTACTTGCTGTAAATTACGTATTACGCTGTAGCATTCTCTCTCTAAAAAAAAAAAACTGCGTGAAAAACGACGTAAATAACGTGAAAAACTGCGTAAATTACGTGAAAACTACGCACCACGTGAAAATACACGTAAATTACGTGAAATTTTCAATTGTAGGAAAAAGTGAAGATGCAAAAATGCAAAGACGAAATGGATAACTCATTGACAAATTTATTTCACAATGATGCATCACAACAATGTTGGTGAAAATGTACGTATATCTGTCTGTCTGTCTATCTGCCCACTTGTTTGTCTGCGTTTCCGTCCGTCCGTCTGTCTGCCCATCTGTCTGTCTGTCGTCTGTCTATCCGTCCATATGCCCGTTCGCCCGTCCACCCATCTGTCTGTCCGTCCGTCCATCCGTCTGCCTGCCTATCAGTCTGTCCGTCCATCTATCTGTTTCTCCGTCGGTCTGTCCGCTCATCTGCCTGTCCTTCTGTCTGTCTGTCTGTCTGTCTGTCCGCCTGTCCGTCCATCTATCCGTCAGCCTCCCCATCTGTCTGCCCATTTGTCGGTCCGACTCCATGTCTGTCTATCTGCCTACCTGTCCCTCTATCAGTCTGTCCGTCTGTCTGTCTGTTCGCCCGCCTATCCGCCTGTCTGTCTATCTGTCTATTAGTCCGAGCTCAGAAGTTGGCGAAATAGGATTTGTGAAATTTGCTGTCGATTACCTCCACAAGCGATAAGGTGATTCTCTTCAGCCCACTTCATGTTCATCATCAAATACTTCGAACGCAGCAAATAAATATTATTTAATTTTAAAGCCTATTATCAAAAGCTAGCAAAACAAGCTTAGTAAACAATTTGAAGTGATCAACGTATTAGTTTCTTTTTTTCATCAATTAAGTAAAAGGGAAATAAATTTTATCGATGATGAAACTTCATATATGGAAAATATTGAAGGTATTATTTATCAAAATTTTTGCGAATTTTTTTTCCGCTTAGTCATTTGCAAAAATTGGCATGATAAACGTCCCATATCGTAGCAGTCAATCTCTTTGCAATAGAATCATTTGTTTTTGCATCTACTCAACGTATACAAAGATACAAAGACAGCTGTAATATCATCGACTCGCATATCGATGCAGCTGATAACTATGCCCATACATGGCTGTTATGACCAGATTTTTGAAACGCCTGGTGGTCAGCATGCTGGCGATCCGTTGGGAGATCAACCGAGAATCGAACCCGGGTCTCTTTGCTTAATGGGCGAAGGCTCTACCACTGAGCTACTGGCCCCCAATCAATATATAAATATCGAAAAGATCAATGCTTATAAACCGATATATGAAATAGCGTGTATATCGATTACCATAGAAGAGCGGAATTAATTACTTCTAAAATTGATTTTAGCCTAATCGAGATTATATGATATATCGCCGAATATATATAATCGTTGTAATGATCGTAATTAAAATAAATCTTCAGCAGAACTCAATAACTCGATGATCGTTTTCATTATCAATGTATATGATCTCGTAACGTCGATGATACACCGTAGACAAGTTTTGCTGATAACGCTGAAATTAATTGATGCTCATGAAATGTTTCACTTTCGGAAGTAACAACGATGAACGATGATAATCACTAAAAAAAAAAAAAAAAAAAAGAAAATGAAGAGTATGTCAATTGAAGCGATTTAACCTCAAATTTTATAATACCTATCCAAGCGATGGGGGCCGGTAGCTTAGTGGTAGAGCTTTCGCCTGTTAAGCGAAGAGATCCGGGTTCGATTGCCGGCTGATTTCCCAACAGATCGCCAGAAGGCTGACCACCAGGTGTTGCAGAAATCTGCTCAAAACAACCATATTTGGTTGTCAGCTGCATCGATACGGGAATCGACGAAATTACAGCTGTCTTTGTTGTATCTAGGCTATGAATATGAATGCGTAAATAAATGAAACAAGAAAATTCAAGCATATGAGCTTTCTAGGATGTTTCTGGCTCTAGTGAATGCTCTCATATGCTAAATTACTGTCTCTAAATTTTCCGGCAATAAATATGCGAACTGAATATTAGCTTCAATGAATCGATCCGAAATTGTTGTCGATGTCCTAAATTTTAGAATAGACATAGATTGCTTGAATCTTTACTTTACTATTAATTATTCAAGTGATCCTGAATACGACGGACGCAAATCGTACACTCAGTTAAGAATAAAATTTTTAATTCTCAAATAAAAATTAAAATAAAAGCGCAAAACTAATGAAATATATCTGCAACAAAACTAAAAATTTTTCATTGGCATCAGATTGAATTGGCTGAATAGGCAAATTTATCAACGCAAAACTAGTTTCCCTTACAAACTATGAACAATTATCAAACAATGCAACTGATGTGTTTGCATTCTCAACAGATCAGACGAATATTGATGATGGTGGATCGGGGCGATGGAGGGGGTGGGGGAAGGTAGGAGGACGGGGGAAGGGGGGGGGGGTAGGAGGGGCAAGGAGGAGTGGGCAAGGAACAGGAAGCATATAAATATTGCTCTTTCCAAGCGCCACAAACAAGAAACAATCCAAGAATTAATTTTTTATGTTCAAAAATTCATTGAAATTCAATGCTACTGAAATTCAATGCGATGAGAAACTATCGCAATTCGATGCCTTACAATCACATCAAAATCTTTGCGAATTTATCTGCGGAAAAAAACAATTGCACGACGAGAGCAATAAGGTTAGCTAGCGCAAGAGGGTTTATGCATAAAATATTGAGATTAATCGGAAAATTAAGCTCAATTGATGCCTAAGAGTGATCGGTCCTTATTCCTATAGAATAAAATTGCTTAGATAAATTAAGAGATATCCGAGGATATGAGGCGTATAAAAATTTATAAAGATGAATTGAGTTGCGAATATTTAGCCATAGATGAGAGCATCCAATTCTTGTCATAAACGATAAGCTAGATTATTAAGTATGCTAATCAATGAATGAGGTTATCTTTTTCCTAAAGAAATCGCACAAAATCGCCTTCTCTTTTGAATTTATTTCTTTAGAAGTTCAATACCTTTAAGCGAGGATATAAGGGTGCACGAAAGGATATAAGTATCAAGGATATGAGAAGAATATAAGGAGGATATATTGATAGAGGAGAAATAAAGGTGATTGCTGACGAAGCTTTTCATTCGCAGAGCTTTTCCGGAAATGAACTAGAACAACTGCTTCACAAATATGATTTGATGGTACCGATTTCGCTAAATTCACCATTCAGGTATAGGTGGTTCGACGGCGCTCAGGTATAACCTCAGCGTTCATGTATAAGATACCGCTCAGATATAACCTCAGCGTTCAGGTATAAGATGTATTCAATGATTTCAACAATGCATCTAAGAAGACCGCCAAAAAAAATATTTTCGCTGGAAACTTGTTGAACGATGATAGCAACTAGACATTAGCCAGTTCATCAGCTCTTTAAGCTATTTAAATAATAGCTAACATTAATAAAGTAGTTTCTCATTCTCAACAATTAAATTCATAAGAACTTACTTCCCTCTCATTATCGTGACTTCGGGCTTGTCTAATTGCCTAATGAATCATTCGTTGACGCGAATTTCTATCAAATTTGTCTCTCCTCCCCCTCCTTCCCCCCCTCCCCCCGAAAAAAAGAGAAGTAATTCGTAAATAATTCGTAAAAAACCCAGAAAGGAACAAATTTTTTCCATAACTTTTAGTTAAAATGGGAAATTCATGGAAAAAATCGAATCCATGGAATATTTTTCAAGATCTCATAATATTCTGTAATTGCATCGAACTCTAGCAATAGGATTGGCAATTATTGAGTGTAACAAATAATCGAAAGCTTAGCGGTGAATTTTAGTAGTTTTATTTGCTACGATGATCAACGAAACGTGCTGTAATCGCTTTTCTCATTAAGGTGCGGTGGCGATTCACTTGTACTAATAGATGTGTTACACGCTTCTATTTGCCCCCCCCCCCCCCCCTCTCCCCTTAGGTATTTCTTAACGACGAAAAGCGACCGATATTATTAAAATCCGGCCTATCAATATCAGCAAGACATTTATGGAAGCAAAATAGTGACATATATGGAAGAATTATGTCCGACGTAAAAATCAATCGCATAGTTAATATGCTCAATTGTTATATAATCGTATAAATACGGCTAGAAATACAAAAAAATTTTCAGATATCAATTCAGAACAAATCAGGTCTTTGACTTACTCGAAGCATAAACTGTTCCGCTGTGTTTTGACAAAGCCTGAGGATATTAGTTAAACGGTTGATATTTGTGTGGTAAATAATTCTCGCGTATACGTTCCCATTTTATTTCAATGGTATTGCTGATATCGATGAGCTATATGCTAATAATAATGATAACTTTTCATTATGAAATGCCTTGGGGGGCAAATAGATACGCATAACACATCTATCAATATAATTGAATTGTCACTCTGTAATGAGGCTTTATGTTAGAAACAATATAGGGCATTTCTTTGATCATACATTGATATATTGATAAACTGATAGGAGATAAACGTAAAGATGTCAGGATAATATACTTGTACGTATCATGTAAAGCAAAAAAGAACTCCATCGACGACGCTCTACCTTAAAGATTGCTTGTAATGATCCGAGACCGCTACCTTACACCAACTAAATATCCATAATAATAAATGCTCATATTTGTGGGCTAGATTAGCGTTCGTGTAATTCATCTTGTTCATTTAACTATCAATGCATGGGATTTACCATTTCGAATCAGCTTTATTCCTATAAAATATTTATATATCTTCACTTAATTTCAAAATTTTCGCTAAATTATCAAAAGATTCGAAGCGTTTTCTCCAAAAGGCAAAAGATGTAGCAAAATAATATAGGCGAAACAAAAACAAAATTATAGCCTTATTACATGGCAACAGAAAATGAAATTTCTTTGCGTTCAATCAGTCGTCTTGTGCAATTCTACGTGAAAAACTGCTGAAGATTTCGTGCAATTCTCTAGTGAAGTTCGCGCACAACTGATAACTCACTGAAACAATTTTCTAACATTATGAGGAAAAAAAGTGGCGCAAATGACGGAAATTTACGCCAAAATAAGAATAAGAATAATATCCACTAAGAAAGTGGCTAAGTGATAGATGAATGATTATTGGGGCAAACGCCTTCAACGATGGAAATGTTTTAATGCTTAAAAAACCCTTCGAGTAGAAGCCTTTTAAATCAAATTCAACTTCTAGGAGAAGCATAAAAGAACAATTGCAGTAGCTGGTGTAAGCGTAACTTTTGCATTTAAAGTCAATAATGGCCGCAGAAAACGTTAACGTTTTAGGGTATGAATGTTACATATCGCTATTTTCTATGCCTAGCAAAACGATGTCGACGAAGCAATGCACTCCTTTATGAATAAATTCGCTATTTTTTTTTCGCTCGCTCAAAATGCCATAAACAATTCTTTGAAGATAAATGTGAACACATTTCGCTCATTTGTTTTTTCGCCCAAAAGAATAGAAAATATTCGTTGAAAATTTCGATGAATATTAGCGCGACTTTTGCGCAATTCAACGATAAAATAGCGAATATGACCGATCGTGCAACTGAATAATAAAATAGCGAACGCGAACGATATCATCTAGAAGTTTTGTCAATAATTCGGACTTAATAGTGGATAATCGGTTTGGCAACGCTAAATAAAACTGTATCAATTGCGCTATTAGCGTAAAATTTTCCACCATATTGTAGTTGAAAATTTACCACATTTACCACAAAAATTTCATGACGTCATGAAAAGAGTTCACCATTACTGTAAATTTTACCAGCATATCGCATACGAAAACCCGTCAAGATTACCACACATCATGGGTGGAAATTTACCACATTTACCATACCTAATATTACCTTTACTTCTCAATCAGTTTTAGATGATATCGTTCGCGTTCGCTATTTTATTATTCAATTGCACGGAAGGTTGAGAAGTAACAATAAATTTAACAATAAATCTTTGAACTGATTAAAAATTTATTGTTGAATTCAAGTGTAAAATTCATATTTAAATCAGGAAAATATCTCAGAATCGATGAAACAACTCCATGAAATATTTTAAAGAATTTCACGAGTGGAGAAAAGACGATAAAGACGAGAGGAATTTGAGAGGAATGGAGATGCGAGGAACGAGAGGGATCCAAAAACGATAAAGATGGGAGTTCTTCGCAGAAGTGCTCAAATATTTTTGTCTTCTTCGAACTTTTTTGACGAATTTGCTAAAAAAGTTATTTTTTACCGTCTTTCAAATCCATAAATATGTTCGACAAAATAAAATCAAAAAGACATGACGAGGAAAAACGATAAAATGAAAGAATTACGAATGGAATTGTTTGCAATAAAAGTCGAATGCCTCTGAAATGATGATATGCAAGAAAAATGCCATGAAAAATAAAATGAACTTGAAAAAATAGTCCTCATTCAGAGAATAAAAATATAAGAGAGAAAGGAGAGAAAGAGGTGGCAACGAATAAACAGCACATTGAAAATTATATAGTTATAATAATAATAACAATAATAGTAACAATAATAATAATAATAATAACGGCTTTTTTCGTTGTACTTACACCTGCAATTAAGTGCTTTGCAATAAGTTATAATAAAATTGATAGAATAAAATTTGAGCGGCGATAAAAAATTTTCATTGGATCGAAAAAAATTCTCTCATCTTTTCGGTTGGCCTATAAGATAGAAATGGCATCTCTTCAAAAAAAGAAATAGGAAAAGTTGCAGCCATTTTAGACATGATTCATTCTAGACAAAAACGAGCGCATGCCCTTTGAAAATGAAATGACAAGCATGAACGTATCGCACCTTCTTTCTATATATATATACATATATGTGTATATATGTGGTGCTTATATTTATATTTATATATGTAAATAAAAAATGTGCACTTATTTATTTATTTCATCATTTGTTTATTTATTTATTTATCTAATTTTTTTCATTTATATTCATATATTTATATATTATCCGAGAGATATTCCCAACTTCAGTAATGAAATTCTCGAATGGACAGTGAAATCATTTGATGATAGGCATCTACTCAGCAATAGGACCACTGTTTTATATGGAAAAAAATGCGTTGAGTGAAAAGTTTTTGATATTGTGACGCTAAATTTTTATGTGCTACGCTTCTCTCTTACCGGTTCAGTGCTTAATCGATAGTACTTTGAAGTTTTATTTTCTTTTAACGGCAGCTAACTTCATGTAAAGCTCAGCTTATCTGTTGTAAAGCTCAGCTTATTCATTAGCGGTAGTCATCGTCTATAGAGCTCAACTATGGTAAAGCTTTGAGTTACCCTATCGAACAATATGAAAAAATGATGTAATTAAAAGTGGAAGATGACGAACGCTTGATTCTTGTGAATACTCTTTGCCCATAAAATATCTTCAAAAAAAAACTTTCACTTCTCCATTGCTCTGCATGTTTCTTCATAATTGCACTTATAAATTACCGGCTGACTGGCAGACGTAAATTGTTCATCACCATCTTAAGAAATATTGCTGTTTTTACATCTATATATATTAGGCGGAAATACTCTCTACTTAAATGTGAAACATTCTTGAGAAAAATTTTTCTAGCCATGGTCAAAACAACGACTGATGACGTTATCACTGATCGCACAGACTTATCACTGATAATAACATTAATGCAATCAATCTATCATATCATGAGTGATGCTTAAAACTGCTACCCAAATATCGAATGTACTTTTGAAGAAGTGCTCTCAAAAAACTATTTTCGTGAAAATGTCTCTTCTCATTATCAATGCTTATCATCATCTATCATCAATTCTGAAAAGGATCGATAGCCAATTTGTTGTGCTTATTAGTTCTCTTAATGACTCGTGACCTATATGATCGATCGATAATTTCAAAAGTAGAAGAAAAAGACCGTCAACCCTCCTATGATAGCGCATAAATCGCCTAGATTATAACATGAGTCTCGCAAATGTTATGGCACAGTAGTGTGTTATAACACGTTTCCCGAATTATAGATTTCCCGAAGTACATTTCATATTTAAGTGTGTTTTAATATGCATGCAAATGTGTTATAATATACACAAATGCGTTATATCGCCTAGAACTCATGTTATAATCAAGGCGGAACTCATGTTATAATCAAGGCGGAACCCATGTTATAATCAAGGCCTCATGTTATAATCTAGGCGATTTATGTGCTAACGTAGAATATATATAAAAATGCATTATAATGAAACAAATTTAAGCAATGGAAAAAATTCAACCACAGAAATAAAATTATGTATTAAACATGATTCTAAATAGCGCAACACATCTAACAAATTCGACTGCAATAGATTTTTAGAAGACCTATCGAAACCGTTGAACGAATGTAGCGATATGAGACACTGCGTTGACAAGGACATTTCTACGGGAAGTAAAATGAGAAAAAAAAATCCGCGAAAAAAATTGCAGAGAAAAAAGAGGATAATGAGAAATTTGCGACGTTATGAATGATACAAAGATGCAAACGCAGCAGCTGTAATTTCGTCGATTCCCTTTATCGATGTAGCTGACGTCCATGCTTACACATGGCTGTTGTGACCAGATTTTTGGAATGCCTAGTGGTCAGCCTTCTGGCGCGCTGTGGGGAAATCAGCTGGGAGTCGAACCTGGGTCTCTCCGCTCAGCAGGCGAAGACTCTACCGCCAAGCTACCGACTCCTCCTCCTCACCCCAAGTGCAATGGAAAATATCGAAAGATTGTTTCCGGAAAAATTTTCAATTCGGTAAAAAAAAAAGATGGAATCATATTAATAAGCTTATTCGACATATAGAGATGAAGCTAATTACTAGCGCATAAATAGCTTCGATCTACGGAAACTGCATTACATATTAATAAAAAGTAGTATCTATCACTTTGGGAGAAGAAATCTGTTAGCAATACTCCATAATAACTCCCCGGATCAAAAGGTCAAAAGATCTCTAGAGAAATACCTATAATGAAACATTTCGTTCTTTGAAGAAATGAACTCATCTGCTTTCCAAATTCAAACCAATCTACTAATCTCTCTCAATCTTTCCCCTCCCTCCCCAACATCCTATCGGTTGAATTTGTATATAAATAATATTAAGAATATGCCTTTTATGGCAAAATATGAAAGAGAATCTCGAAGTTTTCAAAATAAACAAGACAGTAAAACTACTTAAACTATTTAGTATACCTACTCATGGATCCGAGGAACACCTTGTTTGTCTTGAGAAAATTTCGATGCAGATGCGCTTTTCGATCTTATGAAAAAAGAAATGCTAAAAAAGACTCATTAAGGACCTAGTGATAAGGAAGACAGACTAGCGTATATAACCAATGGAAGAATATTAAAAAAGGCAGGCAGCGAATTTCTGATCCCTCGCGTTCACTCCGATTCATTCGTCACTCATTAGCCTAAAGAAAATGAGAGCTGAATGAGGAACGGGTCCAGATTGAGGCTGCAATCGATCTAAACGAGAAGACTCGCATCATTAAGAGATTGGTTGCATGGGAGGATGACTATCAACTGTAAAATATATCTCATAAGTTTTCTAGTTATTTCTCATAAGCTTAGCACTCATCGTTACGTTCAGCGATACGTGTGGAATTTGAAATATTTTAGAAATTCAACCCTTCTGGCACTCCGAAATTACTAAGTCTTCCGGAATGCTCGAAAAAAAACGGAGAAGATGCTGCATAAATAAATGAAACTATTATCTCTCCCCTCCCCCCCCCCCC
>JAARMF010001027.1:17894-29094 GCA_022844705.1 Toxascaris leonina | reverse complement strand
GAGACAGTATATATATATATATATATATATATAATATTTCGAAAAGGCTTAAAATTAAGATCTCTCAAAAAGGGTACTTTTAATCGCATCAAAAAATTCACAGAAAGGAAAAGCTTCATCAGTACTACGATTGAAGCACATCGAGAGGTTTGCGTTCCGAAATTGCTCTTATACTTCATAAAATGCAAAGAGGAGATGAGGGACGCGAGGAAACGAGGTTAAAGAATCTTTTCCACTTGAGAGCCAGAGAACCGATGAAGGAAATAGAGGAAGGTCGAGTAGGAGCTCTTCAATCATAGTTTCTTCGTTTTCAGATAAGGAAAATTCCTCTCTGGTTCTATTCCCTTTACGGATGAATGAAATCCCTCCACTCATCCCATATAGGATATCTTATGAGTAAAAATCAGGATCAACACGAGTAATAAATAAGATGGTATCAGTAATACCTCGATCTGAAGAAATTTCCGCGCTTGAAGAATACTTCCCCGAAGAAACTCGATGATGCATTTGTTGCAAATTTCAGTAAACGTTTGTGTTGCCGTTATAAAACTTTCTCTTCACGAAATTTGTCGCCAACAACGATTCTCAGCAAAAAAAAAAAAGAAGAGGAAATTCTTTTTTCGAGAAAAATAGACAAAAATATTAAAAAAAGGAAAGATTGGTGAAACGTAGATGAAATATTATCGTCATGATACCTGTTCGCTTCTTCTTTAAGCTTATGAGCTTGCCTCATCTAAGCTAGACGATTCTGACTTCGAGTACGGACAAGAATCTAGCAAATATGCTTCGGGGAGCACATAGGTACCTCATATTGAGAAGTAGTTAGTGCTAGCTTTTGTAGCCGAAGGCTAATGACTTTGCTATTCGAGACTTGTAACAAGAAAATATTTCTATGCTTGTTAGTTGTTACTCAGAACAACGGCGCACGCAGACTGCATTAGTTTTTACCCATAGAATGGTGTGCCAATTCAATGGGGAACTTTTCTTATGCGTCATTCGACTTAAAATCACTCAGAAAAAGAAATGACAAATAAAAAATCTATTCTTTTTTCAACGAAGAAATCGCCCAATATGTATAAACTAACCTGAAAATGATATCGCATATAGATTTCGCGCACAATTTACGCACGCATATTCGCAATAAATCACGCTCAACTATTCCATAGTTTTTATTCGCTATTTTTCGCTATTGTTCTATTATATTCGCTATTTTTTCTTCTATTCGCAAGTTTTCTATTCTATTTGCTATTTTCGCTATTGTTCTATTCTATTCGCTATTCTTCTTCTATTAGCGATTTTTCTATTCTATTCGCTATTATTTTTGTAATCGCTAGCTTTCTATTCTGTTCGCTATTTTTCTATTCTGTTCGCTATTCTTCTTCTATTCGCTATGCTTCTTCTATTCGCTATTTTTTCGCTTCTATTCATTTCTATTCTATTCGCTATTTTTTCCCTAATATTTATTGAAGCAATTGATTGATTTGGTGCAATAACTTCCATTCTTGTTAAAACTTCTATAGACTGAACTTTTTCCTGTCGTTAAGAAGTTTTAAACCAGTTTCAGTGATGTTTACGAAAATCGATGCGACATAGCAAATTATCGAGTAATTTCACCAATGAACAAAATGAACGATGCTCAAAAATCGAGAAAAAATTCATTCACATAAGGACCGGAAAATAATTTAAGGACGCTATTTTTTTTCAGCGATTTCTAGAGTTTTCAGAAAATTTCCAGAAAACATTTTAATAATTTCCATAAATCTTTGAATTCTTCAGAATTTGGAGATCTCGCAAATGCTCATCACATATAGAAATCAGAAATAAGTTTCCTAGAATTGTAGAGTAAGATTTATATATTCATTAAAGATGCTTCTAACAAAAATGAGCTCACCTATTTATTGCCCATTCAAATAAATGAAATCCAAGAGATACTTAAATCGCATTCATTGCATCAAAACTCAGCTTACTTGTTAACTAGCTAGCAAGTTGATATTTTTGCCGCTCATATCAACTCAATGAACGACGAATCAATTGCAATCGAGGTGTATAAAACTTTGAATTTTTTTTATTTGCAGTAGTCTATTTCATTCGTTATGCTCATCCCTAGGGTAGCATTTATTTCACATTAGCTACAAACGTTACTTCTGGTAAGCGAAAAAAAAAAACAAAGAAAAACAAAGCAATCTATTACGCCCTAATCAAGTTGAATCCTTCATCAAACTAAGAGCGCTAATTAAATTTTTTCAATTTTAATTTTTAATTTTTTATTTTTTTTCCGATTGGGATGAGTCAACTTAATCGAAATATATAGCAACCGAAATATCGCCCACATTCGACAAGATCTCTATTCGTTTGCAAGAAATACTCTTTTTTTTTCTCGGCAAAATGGAATAATTTCGACACTTAAAAAATTCAATTCGATTATGAAAAGCTTTAAAAGAATTTTAGAAGTCGATAATTAAAATTCAAGAGAAGTCTTAAAATAAAGCTAACTTCATCGATAATATTTCCCTACGATAAGCATGTGATTGCAAGCGAATAGATAGTAAAGCATCCGCTAGCTAGCTAGATGACCTTAAAACGTATAGAGAACGCATCGAATTAATTAAGCATAGTGAGTAACACCTGTGTAGTCGATATTACGTTTTTTTTTCGGCGGACGAATGCTTAGTGGGCGGAAATTAATTTTAAAAGTAACAAATAACATTCGCGAGGTCATTCTAACTTATTTTGCTTGCTTCACTCTCATAGAAGAAAATTTCCGAAATTTCGCCGAATATTTCGCTCATTTCAGTTTTGTTTTTCTTCGTCTTCATCGAGTATTTCTTCTTCCCAACGGATCGCCGGAAGCCTCGCGATCAGGCGTTCCAAAAATCTGCTCACAACAGCCATACATAGGTGTGGTTGTCGAATGCATCGATAAGGCGGTCGATAAAACTACATCTGTCTTTAGATCCTTTGTAACTTTGTATCTTTATTAAGTATGAGAGAAATTGTTTTTGCTCATTTGAAGCAAATAATCAGAACATATTTAATTTGACCTTTTCTTTGGAAACGAATGAATTCATGAGGAAAATTTTATTGTAAAGTGCAAAATTTTTTTGTTGTTTTGTTCGAGCAAGAAATCATTTCAGTGCAGTCGAATGAATTCCTAGAGAGTTGTGAACTTTTTAGAAGGCGAGGATTTGATTCTTAATATGTTTGAATAAATCGTCTCATAAAACGTATTTCGATTACGCACTAAACATTGGAATTTTCATATATTCTACCATTCAAACGAATTTACTCAATCACAATTGCTTCATGAGTAATCCCATGTTGAAGTTTTGGAGGAATTTTAATTTAAATGTTTCAAATAGGAAGAGAACGACCACCAACGATTGCTCGGAAAATTAGAAATAAAGCCGCATCAAAAAGCTTCACTTTCGAAAAGAATGCAGAATATTTATCACATAAAGCGGAAGAAGCAATGGTGAGGGTGAGGAGGGGGATTGCTCGCTTACGTATGCTTGTGCTTGCTTTAACCAATGAGAACGCAACTACAAAATATGAGTTTTGAATTTTTTATGTTATAAAGTACAGTTACTCTCAACCTCAACCTCAACCTCAAGCTTAACCTCAATCTCAACCTAAACCTCAAGCTTAGCCTTAACCTCAACCTAAACCTCAACCAATCTCAGTCACTCCATGTCCCTCATTAGCTTGCAACTTTTTTGCTTGCATCGACTCAATAGACTACGAATCATTTGCGATAATGACGCATAATGACTTCGAATTTGTTTATTTGGAGTCTAGTTTATTCGTTATACTAATCCCTAGTGCAGCATTAATGTGACATTAATTGCAACCTAGTGGAATAATTCCGACACCTATACGAGTGCTCTCATCAACCGCATAACCGGAAAACAATAACTAATTATCAGTGATTACCCATTAATCTCGAATAATGACGATTCAAGCAAAACGCACAACACAACAACATTATCTCAGAGTGAATTACACAGTGATATTATGATGCTTTCTATTAAGTGAGCTTATAAACCATTTACTCCTTTGAAAAAAAAATCTCAAATCGAATAAAAATCTCGCAAAAATTTTTTATCCCTCAATAGGAATCAAATTTGCTCTTACCGTCAAATTTGTCTTATTAAATTCTCAACAATGTATAAATACTAATGGGTATTTCAGATGTTTACAGACGGAAATGCTTAAGAAAGTCAAGCAATTTGAATTGAACATATCAATTCAGCTATGGGATGATGGTTGAATTGCATAGAATGCGAGATCCAATTGCAAATCATTGAGACAACAACACAAGAAGAGGAAGAAGAATCTCGTTGCAGGAATTCGCATAGCTCTATCAAGCGCACAAGTCCTCAAACTTGGGTAATTGAACCACTGTCTCGGTGATTTGCAACTGAATCTCCTCTTATCGAAATACACGAATTCAGCGTCTTTTTTCGTGTTCAAAATTTTACATATAACAGCCCAATGCACGCAACTCTGAAAAGAATATAAGCGGACGGAAATTACCTCGAATACGTCAACAGGTATGAATAATTGGAGCGAAAAAAACTACCTATATGCTCATAAGTATGTTCAACCAATGAATAAAATCCGAACGTTCATAAGTATAATACGCTCAAAGAACGCGTTCTATGACCAGTTCTTACTGAAGTTCTTGATAAAATTGCCCTCAATAGAATCGCATCTCACTGTGATCGCTAACCGAAGTGACCCCCGCCCCCCTCTGCCAACTTTTCCCCCCCCCCCCCCCCCCCTCCCTTACAATAATAGCTGACCGCTTATAGGCCACATCCAAATCACCAAGAAAGATTCTCATTTACTAGGTGACTTCAATGAACTACACACTGGTTGGAGTTCATAGGGTTTTCGGTTATCATTCTGTAATTCATGAGCCACTCTCTCGATCGCTGTTGATGATAGCTACCAAATTGAGGCTGCTACATTCCCCTATACCCTCACCTCGCTGTTAAAGAATTTCTCAGGTATTGCTTCTTTTTTTTCAACCTTTACCTTCACAGTCCACTAAGTGCGATACTTTTTTTATGGAAAAAAATGGTTAGGGCATTGCATTTTGCGCTACCATTAGAAGTTGCTGCTCGAGAGGGTTTCCTTGAAAGCGATCCGTTGAAACTTTTCCGTAATGCCCTATATCACCTTGACACACAACTCTACAGCTCCTTAACTTCCTGACTCCTGAAGTATTCCACACTGCATGACCACGAGCTTAACTCTAAAGCAAATATTCATGCCATTTATAGCACTGAATAAACAAATTGCGATCTTAAAGCATATGCTCAATACTTCAGATGCACTCAGTGATGTCCTAGTCTAACATTACTCTCAGCTTTTGATCAGATATATAAATTCAGCCCTACCTTCGAACCAAATTTAGTCAGATTATGAAGCTTTAGCTCAATTAGCTCAGGGAACTTAATAGCTTAAATAGCGTTAAGGTTTATGGTGCATTTATGCTTGCATCAATTCGGCATTCTTTATCGAATAGTGAATCCTCATCTCTCGTGAACTGTTGAATATGAAGGGCAATATGCCGGCAGCACTACACTCAACCGCGAATAGACTCCACTACTTCAAATGCTTCGGCTAGGTTTCGGGATGGACCATTGCACCATGTGGCTGTTGGCCGTCCAGGTCAGATCGCGTATTTATAGATCCTGGTGATAACAAATTTGAAGAGAAATTTGAAAAATTGTCAAAAACCGTTGTCTTCGAATTCAGATTGGTTTCAAAAATTTCAGAGCCTCGTGTTTCTCATGAAATAGTAGTGTCTGCCATGAAATTCATCGAAGAGTAGGTCAACTGCTTTTGCTCATGCATTCAGGCAGACTAATTTTGGGAAAGATCGTCGAAAAAAAGGCCTCAAGATTTCGAAAATTTGTTCCAATGAAGCAATAATGATGAAAATTTATCCTCGAAGTTGAATCAAGAGTGGATTCTCTTCAGAGGATTAAACGGCTTCACCTTTTCGGACAGCTATCGAAAATCTGATGATCCTAAAGTCTTGAAATTCTTCTATAATACCTTAGTTAGGTGATCTTTTCTAAACTGCAGGTAACTGCTGTTTAACATTATCCACTCAGAAACCTTCCCACGAGTTGTGTGCCGGTCACTGCTACCAATTTACGTGAAAGTGGAGTGAAAGAAAATGACTAAGCTCTCGGTGGTAAATCCTAGCAACTTCTTTTACGACCAGAAACTACCAGGAAAACTTTCCTTAACATTTCCTGAACTGGCCGCCGGCAATATGATCTCATCTCCATATTGCGGCGTTGATCAGGTATGTTCACGCAAAAAGTGTAGAAGTGTTTCGCTTATATATACACTATTTTTCTTAGTGGAGCTCATAAAGGCAAAATAACGAATATGGCATTGGACAAACTTCTTCCTTCATGATGCCTGGTATATCATACATGTGCAAAGTGCCTTGACGACCCTATAATGGTGCACGATTGAGGACTATCTACTGCTCAATAATTTCGATTGAAGAACAATGGAAACATAAACGAAGAAAGATGCCTGGTTTAATCAATATCTGGGCTGATAATTAAATGCGGCCGAAAATTCGCCCGCATTCCTATTCGCTCAGATTTTCATTAAATATTGTTTGCGTGAAAACAGAACAAATTTTTGCTGCAGATTTTCCAAACGAGCTGGTGGATCACTTAAAATAAAAGTTCCATGCGTAATTCGCCGTTGACGGTTTGCGTAATCGGTTACTTTGGTGAGTAAAATTGCAGAAAGATATTGCAGTCTTTCGTGACTGGGCAAATCAACGAAAAATGAGAGGCGATTAACGCACGGTTGAACCACAGTGTCATATGCAGCATTAGAATATTACCCGCTAACTCTTACCCCTTAGCTCAATGAAACGTATTTAGTATTGCCCCCCCCCCCTGTCCTTCAAACAAATCTGCTGAGACGATACAGGAAAAACACACACGCGAGTCTTTCCTTAACGCTAAATGAATCTCCACATATCAGCAATCCTTAAATATGCGAAATCTCCCCGAAGCCTTTGCATGCGAGCGTTTTTTTTTCGAGCATTCAACGAGTCTTCGCATGTGATGGTTCTTTCTGTAAGCAATCGCTCGTGCAAGTAGCGATTTAACTCGAAAAATAAAACATGCACAAAATGTACCGAAAATCGTGTAAATTCTGAAACAACAACATGTTTTCTCGATGTCACTTGGTCTATGAATCAGACGACTTGGTTTGGTTTTGCTTAGCGGTGCAGATATTGCAAATTCAGATCCTTAAACTCCTAGATAAATGGCACGTTGAACATCGATGACTCTCCTCATCATATATGGATATCGTTCATCTTTCCGTTCAATGGTTTTCTTTAAAAGCCCTAGTGACATTTTGATGCGTTGAATGAGAGCATTCCGATAATGGAATTCAAATTACAAGGCGGAACGCAAAAAGAAAACGAAATTTAAACGCTCTAATGCAAGCCGCATTTACTAAATCTAATCTTGCGCTAAAAATCGCAATCGCTGAGAGAGATTTCTTCGCCTCAACCTAGCAAAGTGCTTTCGATGGACGTTTTTCTTGAGGGATTTCTTCACACCAAATTAACAGATTTTTTTTAAAAAAAAGGCAAAATTTCACCGGCATCAGCACCTACCGAAAGCTTTTTCCCATTAGCATGAAGAATGAGCGTCATTTTCAGTGTAAAATGAGACGAACGAATCTGGCGAAATTCTGCATAAACCAAGCAAACAGTGCCGAGAATTTCTACTGCCCCGTTAAGTCAACCAAGCTAAAAGTCTTACAGATATCTCCAAACAAGATAGGCTAAAAAATTTTGCAACTAATCGACCAAATTAGAAGTGAGTTCATAGAGAAAGGCATAAACAGTGAACCAGAAGACCAGAAGTTAAGATGAGCAACAACGGCACAGTATTTATAAGTGCGACTTCTCAAAATACTTGGGCAAGTATTGTGGAAAAAATTTGTGCACTCATGTGCGGCTATCGAAAAATCGCTGCATTAGTGCTGTCAATAAGCCTTTCCATAGCATGAATGAACATACCAAGAATAACTATGCTTAGCTTCTGATTGAGACCACACTCACTAATCGCGCTACTATATTATCTATCTTTCATCTATCGTCGCGTTTATTGCATAAGCGAAAGCTGGCGATACTTCTTCTAAGCAAATTTTCCCGTCTTTTTTGAATTTTTACGATTGTCTGCACAGATTTTCAAAAGATCCGCGTCCTCCACTAGAACGATTTGTGGGAGATTTTCGATGCAAGCTTTAAGATGACTTCGAAGGGAGGGTACACGCTTTCATCTTTACTTGCGGGCGTGCAGAAAATATGAAATTTCATATCTTGTTCACTTATATATGCAACTATACGAGCGATAAAAGGAGAATTCATACCTATCCACATTCAAATTCTAGGAGATACACATGAAATTGCTAGCGTTTTTTAAGTTTTCTAATCATCTGAAATATTCCGTTGTCGAATAGATCTATATGTTTATGTTCAATTGACAATGATTTTTTGATTATTAGGATTGCGTGCTGCATTCTTCGATTTTTGGTTCCGTTTTATATTCCGATTAATTTTTATTTTTCATGGGAAATAAAAAAAAATTTCAATGAAATTCTCGCAACAATAATAAATGAATTTTATTTTCTTTTGAAGTATTTTCTAAAGCAAACATGTCGAAGTACAGTATCTTAGCTTCATGCAATAGCAGCGAAGAATTTCTCTGGAAATGTTAAACTTCTTATCGAAGACGAAATATTTTGGCTACATTTCGACTAGTTCAACACTTCGAGTATATTCCACTCTATGGTTTAGGATCGCTATAGAAGATATAGCTCGAAAATGATGCTTATCTATCAAAATATTGGAAGGCATTCGCATACGAACGACAATTTTATGACGTCGATGGAAAACAGCGACGCATTGGTTCACATATTTCGTTTGAAGGAGGAGGAAATTCTCTCATTTGCTCAGAAAAAAATTTTCTTGCTAAAATCGGCGATAAATAAATATTAAACATTTCATGACTCCTCACCTTTAGAGTTGAGCTCTTCATTTTCCTCGACTATAACGAATGCAAAGAGTTGGAACATTGCAGTTGTAAGCAAACGAGCGACAGCGATTGTTGAGATCGCTCCTTGATGATATGAACACCATCGCCTTCATTTGCGCCGAACTGAAGTAGCGTTTTCTCACTTTCAAGCATCCATCAATAGAAATAGTTAACGCCCAGAAGAAATGAACATTAAGTGCGAGTGCATTTCAACTTCATTTGTTAACGCGGCTGGTATATAAATACGCTAACATTTGCCTCACCAATAATAATTCAACTAAATAAATAAATAAATGCTTGTTAGAGCAAAGCTAACGACGTTACTAAAATGCAAATAATATTAAAGCGACGCTCATAGAACGATGACTATACATCTTACGATTGATGAATAAAATATCTCACAAAAAATATAAAATCATCGGTTTGTCGAAGTGGACTTTATGGACTGCTTCCCCCCTTTCCCCCTCCTCCCCCTTCCCAAACATCACAATCATCTGAAGATTTGAAATCGTCCGTCCAGTCGCTATTCCAAAAGCGCAGCTGACAGCAAGGAGGCCGGGAAAGAAAA
The DNA here is from genome assembly GCA_022844705.1 of Toxascaris leonina. Classification (NCBI taxonomy): domain Eukaryota; kingdom Metazoa; phylum Nematoda; class Chromadorea; order Rhabditida; family Ascarididae; genus Toxascaris; species Toxascaris leonina. Next base: position 19,428 of record JAARMF010001027.1, on the reverse strand, counting down.
TCCTTAAAGGTGCTTTTATTCAGTTACTGAGGCAGGACTTCCGAGGAAACTTGGAGAGCATCCTATTAAAAAATGACCAACACAATGCATATACATTTATGAAACATCATCAAAATATAAGGTATATAGCAATAAGGCAGCATCGATCAGTGATTATCAGTCATCAGTCAGTTCCGTAAATTTAGGCAATCACGTCGAAACAAAGGATGAAAACTTCTAACGAGATAAAGTGGGGAGAAGAGAGAATAGCGTAAGCCGTGGCGTTAATATGATTGATTACCAGTGGCTATCAATCGTTATCATTAGTTATCAAAAACACGATCAGCAGTTATGAATCGGTTTCGCGGATTTATCCAAACCCATCAGGACAAAGGATAGATATTTACAACAGGATAGTTTAGCTGGGAAAAGCAACAATAGTACGAGCAATGATGAAAACTTCGTTGACGTTCGCGTTCCAACTGCAGTTTTCCTGTTTCCACGGATGACGAGTGGCAAAAGCAATGCAATTTATAACTTACTTCAATCAGTAACTATTAGAAAGAACATTCAGCGGCACCACGTCATAGTTGAAGGTGGCTTCATGATAAGCGAAAACCCGTGAAAGGCTAAAGATTTCGTTAAACCAGTTAGCCGGTGACTCCACATTTCTCGGAAAACCTTCGGCTTTTTAATTCAACCACTTAACAATCACATTTTACTTGTATTATTTTCCGTTGCTACTTATGAGTAGAAATTAATTTTTCTTATGAAAGCACTGCATGATGTTTTCACGGTTATGCAACAAATATTCAAGGATTAGAGAGTATACTATTCAATGAATTCACGATAAAAAGCCCATAGAAATTTGAAACCTCAATTGGAAGCACTCGACTCTGATATCTGCATTTCGAAGAAGCTTAAACGCTCCACAACAAGTCCTTGCTAAGAGGTACAAATGCAACAATACAGCAACAACAATACCTGACAATTTATAACATGGATAGAGGAAAATGGCCGTCAATTTCCCTCACTTTTGATCAAAGTGCTAAAAACTTAAAAACTAAAATGGATAAGCTTTGTGGAAATGCAGATTGGTGCGATAATTGACACCCATCCCAATAGAGGAAGAACTTCTTAGACGACTCATCCTACAGCTAAATCGGGCTTCACCCATGGAATTTCTTTCCACCTGTTCTGGAAAGCTGAATTCACTCTTGTTCACGACATGGAACGAGTCTGAAAACCCAAAAATTTCTTTGCCGAAGTAAGTGCACCAAAATGAGTGTGTCAAGCAAAATCGGAAGCATTCGCTCGACGAGCTAGAGTGCTCCTATCCGTATCGACTAACCAAAAATATTGTAAGGAAAGGGTGGTCAGTAACATTACACCGTAGCAAAGAGGGATGCTTAAGTGGGGATAATAACCGCCACTGTTACACACACCACATAAAAATACTGAACACTGAGGCGTGACCACCCTTTTTCGTGCAAACCTCACTAGCCCATAAGTGCTCAGTCCTCGGTATTTGAACTGTTAAGTGATCGATATGCGG
>JAARMF010001026.1:0-28417 GCA_022844705.1 Toxascaris leonina | reverse complement strand
ATATATATATATATATATATATATATATATATATATTCCCTAAAGACATAGATGGATGAAAAGTTCGCCCACGAATGAACGAAAAGCAAACAGATTAGTAAACAGTTAGCCTTAAAATGTGCCGCACAAATAACGGTGGGCAAAGACGCGAGCACAATTGCAGAATTATTGGACGAACAGCAAGCATATGGTGGTCGCCATCAGACGCTGAATTGTCGGTAACCAGGAGAGCTGAGGATGAATTTTTATAGATGAAAAAGTTGGAATTGTGCTAAATGTTTCATCGATATATATTTCAATTAACAAAGCTAAATATGTGTGTTTTGTTTTAGTGCATAACCTTCAGTTTGCATAAATATGAATATCGATATTTCAATACAATCAAAGAAACGCCCCATCTAGCAAATGTGTGAGCATGTGCCATTATTCAATTCTCCTCAAATAAAATCGCAACTACGCTAGACGAAAAACTCATTCGAAAAAGCACATTTAACGATTTAAAAAACATCAAAAATTTTATTTGATGCAGCAGCTCATTTCATTTCATACAATTTTCTGTGACGAAATTCCCACGCAATGCATCTATTCTAAAGCATTGATGAATATGACAAAGACATTGCTTGAGTTAGTGGCTGTCAATTCCATCTAGCTGACTGATGCTCAATTGTGGATGCGATAAAGAATGAAGCTGTCTCAACTAAGTGTGTTCAGACTTCACGATTATGCCACTATATTTCCGACAATATTTAGAGTTGTTATCACAGCGAAGTTGCAATTCATCAAATATTTAAATCATTAATTTTAAACAATCACAATGTTTAGCGTCATTTCATTGGAGTCACTTCTTTTAGCATTTGAAGTCGGCGATAATAAAATGAGGCATCGAGAGGAACAAATTCCATTCTCTAATAGTAGAGTCAATATCGAAATTTCTAATATTACAATAAATAGAGTTACCTGCATTGACATAATACCAATATAAGAAACACTGACAAATATATCGCAAAGGCTGAGACATGTCAAGTAGAGGAGATTGCGTCGACGCAACACCTTCGAGTGGACGAACGTATAAAAGACGAGAATATTCTCGATGAAACTGATCAACGCTATGGCCGTACCAATGCATCCGACGAGAACCATCTTGAACTCCTTAAACAAAGTGGCAATTTGACTCTCAACAATGATTTTTCTCATCGCAACTTATAACTGTGACATATAAGACGATTTAGCACACTATTAGCTGCTTCATAGTTAACTTTGATTCCAAGCTAATCGATATGCGAGAATGCTTTTAATTTGGTCGAATTCGACTAGCTGAAATTCATCGACGCATCACTCATATAGCTTAGTTCTTTTAGTATTATAACTCTAATAATATTGCAAAGCATTCTTCAAAGAAGGCACTCATCGCCTCTCAACGAATTCGATTTTCTCTATGGAGTCGCTGCAGCAACGTGTTACATATGAACAAATTACCGCAGTTGTGATAATGAGAAATGCAGAAACGAGCGAATAAAATGACTGCTAAAATAATGTGTTCGATATCGTTATTGGCAGTAAATAATAAATTCTTTCTAAATATACATAGTTGAAAGGAATCATTCACCAGAAATATTGGAGGATGCTCGAAACATAGATCTTCGATCTCATAGGTCCCATTTTCAGCCATCCGATAAAATACAATAGACGAGTGATCTGGAAAAAAAAGAAACTGCCTGATGGCATTTACTTTTTCAGCTTTATCAATCGTTGTATTACGCGATTTGAACGAGCAAATTCGAGACTGCATCGACGAGATCGATTGTATCAATGAATTGAAATTAGAAAACAATATATTACGTAACAATGGCAGTGATAGCAACAGTGAACAACATCGAAGGTCATAATCGAAAGGCAATCATTTATGAATATTATAACCATAAATGAACATTCATCACAATGACCAATTCTTTAGCACTCATAGCTGTTGCTTAATATCGAAATGGTGCACAGCTAATGGCATAGAGTGATCTTGAATGTCTCACCGATAAAATTGCATGTGACGAAAGTATTATGCAAGCAAACTTGAGTTGCAACCAACAAGCTCATAGCTAGTCGCATACGGCCGCATACTCGTTCATAACCTTCTCTCTCAGTGATATGAGAAGCAACAACTGTAGCGCTAATGCATAACGTTCGTCGGCAATATCGACATACTCCCGATGGAAAAAATGACCACATTTAGGGGAAATCAAGATGAAGGAAATGAATTCTACAATATCGCAAATCACAAGAAAATGGAGAATTATTCGCATTCAATCGCTAATCTATGCCCAAAATGCGTTTGATTTGCTGCTTAAAAGATGCATTTTTGTCGCAAGAATGCGCGATAAAAGAAAAACAACTATTCAAAATGCGGAGAATCTTTTCAACTAGCTGAATAACGTTTTCTCATCAAAGCCTTAGTATTATAAGCTAATTATCGAAGTCTATTCACAGGTTTGTTTTTATGCGGAAATTATAAGCTTGAAATTCACAAAACTGCTGTGGATATAAGAATGCCCTGATTTGTGCAACTTGTTTGCTGAAATGAACTCAATGGTTAGAAGCCGAACGCATCAAGGCGACAACTCAGCTAATTGCACCTGTTGAGCACTAAAGCATGCAAGAAAAACGCTCCTAAAGAAGTAAATAAATAAATTTAGAAAAAGCGAATTGAAGCAATGAATGAAAAATTTGTTGATAGCTTTTGTTCGCTTCGATCATCAAGTGCTTTAGATTGCAATGAATGCAGATCGCTCTATTCTGAAGAAATATTCTGACACAATAAAGAGCGTCAATAAAATCAGCGAAATTTGCTTCTTTTTATTGCCATTTTTATGATGTCACGTCTCAAATTTAGAGTAATAACTACGGAAACGTAGAAAAAAATTTAGCCTCGAAGGCCGTTTACATATTTCCAATGAACACATCATTCGAATAATAAAATTTTTTCCACTTTCCTAAAGGAGCATTTTGTACGAACCGAATGATTTAAAATTATGTCCGCCTCTAAAAATAGATTAAGTGACACATGAAAATTATCCTAAGTCCTCTGTCGTTCACCCTTTCATCCATACCTCATTCCTCTCTTCCTCATTGCGGTGTAGTTAGTTTCACCTGAAAAACCTTTTAGTGGCTCAGTTTAAAATAGTGGAAAACGCAGCAAATTGCCTTCAAAGAAAGCATTTCTCTCATACGAATTCCATTCGTGAAAGGCACGTGATGGCCATTTAATAGTACTTTACATGATATCGGTAATGAGTAGCGAATAGTAGACACTAGGGAGATTAGTGTGGTGGTATGAACGTGTCCTCGTGAAAAAAAAGAAACTCACATCGAGACTAAACCATATCAGAGCCATTTCAAATCAACGTCTACCAAAATTTTTGAGGATATTTTTCTTTCTACTTGTCTATCACTTTTCAACGCGGCACCCTCTTTATTTCTTCGTTGAACAAATTATTTTATACGCGTAGATAACAAAATTGAAAAAAAAAACAAAATGAAATATTGCCACATTTGAAGTTTGAAGCTTATTCAATCTGCGTCTATAAAATGAACTCTATATGAAACTGTTGTCGAGCAATTCAATTGATGCTTCTTTAAAAAAAAAATGCAATTTCAAAAAGCACTTAACGAATGCTTTCACCGAATAATAGCCTTTTCAGCAGGTGCAAACTAGCAGCGTTAGAATTGCACTCTAGCATTTATTCGCGTACCACACACCACATAGACGCTCAATTCTCTTCATTTCCTTTAGGTCAACAGAAATCTGCCAAAAAAAAAGGAGAAAAGATTCGTTCATCTAAATAGAATTAGCATATTTATGATCAATTTTTGAATGAAGGCGATATTTGAATATGATGCCTCCGACTAGATAAATAAATATGCGAATCGCTTAGCTACTTCTTTATCGGTTGATGTGTTCTAATCGAGAGAATTGTATTTTGCTGTCAGTTTGTACTGCAAGGCAGTAGAAAGATCAATTTGATGGCGTCAATATGCCTATGGCTTATTCGAAGAAAAGTTATATGGGATTGAATCACACCAGAGACATTTGAAACCAGCATCTACAAAAATCTGCGAAAATATTTTCCCATCTAACTGCTCTCTACTTTTCAGCATTATACTCTCTTACATCTTATCCCAAATATTTTTTGTACGCCTATAGATTTGAGAAGATAAAATAAAATAAAGCAAAAGGAAATACTGCCAAATTTGATGCCTAAAACTTATTGCATCAATGTCGATGAAATACTTTATATCAAATGGTTGTCAAGCAATTCCATTGGCGCTTCTCTAAAAAAAATATTATCTTCATTCCACAAATTCCGTAAAGAAACCATTTTGCGGACTTGCAACGTTGTAGTCATTAAACTTTTCAGTCGATGATCGACGAGAATGAATTCAAATGTGCGATGGGAAGCGGAATTATTCATTCAGATGGACAATAAACTTCAACTAAATGAAGCATTTTTTTATCAAAGGAATTTAAGGGAGCGATATTCCCATTAAGTCGTATTTTTAGGAGATCGTAGCGATGATTTCAGCTGAATTTTACCTGTAATTTTCAATCGTATTAATAAAATTTGTTTTCAACTAGGAAAAAAGCCCTTTAATGCGAGGCGACTAAACGTTTGAGGCAACAGCTGCAACGAGTACAGCAAAAACTTTTGCTCTGCTTACTTTCCGCATCAATGCGAAGGTATCAATGTAGTTGATTAGAATATATCGACCGAAGGTAAGCTGTTATCACTTCATCAATATTACGCTTGCAATTGCATTCCACATTTAATTGCAACAGTTACCTCTACAATTGTTTTCTCAATTGCAATTGCATCAATGAAAACGATATTCTGTATGGAGAAGCAAATTGATTTCAAGGCAATTTTTGCGTGTAGATTTGAATTAAGAATGATTCATCATTATACGAAACAAATTCGACATGCAAAAGAATCTATAGCAGATTCTATACCACTAAAAGTTATCAAACAAAGTTTAGAGCATATGCCGAATAAAGTTTTAAAACGTGATGGAATGATGAATGAAAGGATTTTTTTTTTAATTTGAAGAGTTGTCAGTAAATAGATATGGAGTGGAGAGCATTCTCAAATTGCATTTATATTTTTTGAATCGAGAATAGAGACGAAACGTTTCTAAAGCCTAAACTAAACCTCCACTTTATGCATTCTCGGTAGCATCATCGTTTATTCGAGAGTGCAAGCTCATCCCTCATGAGAAGCTCAATTTTGTAGTGCTATATACGAGATCTTTCGAGGCTCTACTTTGAAAAAAAAAATAAGTGGATGACTTTTGCTGAATCCGCCACAATTCTATGTGAAATATTTGGATCGATTAGAATTATAGTAAAAAGTAAGAGAGGAATTTTTTGTTGCTTCTCTTAATGATTATTCACTAATGAGGAAATAACAAACGCTGCAATAAACAAAAGAGAAACGCAATGTTTTCGCGGTCAAATAGTGCAAATTAAAACACATTTGTGTATGCGCTAGCTTGAAACGTTTTGTTTATCTCAAATTTATGCTCAAAATAGCGTTGCGATCTCTCGAACCTCTCAATTGCCCTCACTCCCATTAATTTCTTTCATTGTAACAAAATGGCTTTCATCACAAATATTAATGCGATTTTTAACACCCGTAACAACTGAACGTTCAGAATATATGCGAAAGGTCTATTCCAAAGTTTCAATAAGCGGATATCCTATGGATTTATTGTAGTGCTATTTTTAGAATTATCAAATCACTCCAAACAATTATGAATGCAAAAAGACACATAACTTTCTTAAGATTTACAAAATGTTTCAGCGGACTTAATAGATGATGATAAATAATCCAACAAATGAACGAGAATAAAACTTATGCTCATAGAGCGGAAACAATTCCATATCAATATTGAATAAATCACATTGGCATTTAATATGTCGAGTTGAGAGTAAAGACATCTTAAAATATTAAAAACGCTTTGTAATTATGTATGTATCACGTTGGAATGAATCCTAGCGCATATTCAGAAATTGCGCATAACATTTTTGGTTGAGATGAGTTTAGTGGAATCAGCATATTCTTTAAATTGGGTATTGTGGAGATTATAACCTATGCAGCGTTAATACATTCAAAGTGATATTCGAAATGGTTAAGTAGCACTATAAAGATTGCGCACTTAATCAAAGCCTTATCTCTATATCAGTTTCTGATAACAGAAGTGAAGACGGAGATAAGAAAAGCCGGATGGTAAGGAGGAGAGGATTGACCTCTTATCAACCTAAGCCCGCCCGCTGCTCATCGTTGCCTAGAGGAGTATGACTGATCTGCTCACGTCTTTTCATATTTCTTTGCGTTCATATCTGCATTTATAAAACGAATTAAATTGACGCGATTTCGCGCATATGTATATGTCTTCTAGTCAAGTGGCCCCAACACGGAAGTCCCATAATCTTGTGATGTTAAATCTGCTAAAGTATTTCAACAAATTTCAATTTTCAATCACTTCTTGAGAGCCCTAAGGGCTAAATGGTGGGAAAATTGATGTTCTTTTGTGGGCGGAAGTTTGCGGTATCACGGTTGAGAGGGCCACGAAATATTTTTGCAGTTTCACAATATTTGCTTAGGAATCGGTTCGATCACAGTACGGATGAGTTATTGAGCCTACTCTCAGGTGGTGCTTAATTAATTGGTTGTTTTGATGGTCGGCATTGCAAGAGGGCATCGCTATCCTGAAAGAAAAAGGCTTTGAAGCGTGAGTGACGACAACAACGATGTCACTGTACTAGGCCGAACCAATATCTAGGTAGTGGTCATAAACACCTACTTGTCGAAATAGAACTCACAGTAGAAACAGCGAATAATTGTTTTCACGCCACTATATTGGTCGTAGTACGGTATCGTCGTGCGAAGTAGTACAACATGAACGCACTACCGATCTCCTGAAAGAAGATCGGATATTGAAAGGAGGCTGAAAAAAAAAAGCTTAAGAAATGAAGCTTTTGCTAATTTGAAGAGCGTAAATGCTCATCGGAGCGTTCATTTCTCACAAAGACGACGACTTATCGCCAAACTGTGATGTCATTGAGAAGAAAATTCGGCAAACTTTTATCTTATGCCTCATAAATAAACCTAATGAAATAGAAATGTTTCGAATTGCGAAACGTAATGCAATTTATTGTGAGACATTTCAACGAAAAAATGAGCGCTTAATTTTGTAACATCGGAGAAGTTTGCATTAAAGAGATCATAAAACATTCGATTATAAAAATTGCAATGAGGTAGTGATAAAGAGTACTCAGGATGAAACATAAAAGACATAATAGACGAGATGAAAGTTCTTAAAAAATACTTATTTATTAGGAGTGGTTCGACAAAAGAGGAAAATAGGGCTTATCCATAAGGAATCATTTTGAATGGCTCACATTCGCTTGCTTAAATGCACTTTATTTCGATGTTCAAGCCTCGAGTTTTTCAAATTTTTCGTCCACATCGCTATCTCATTACAAAAAAAAAATGAATAAATTCCTGGCTATGCCCTATTGCCAAAAAAAAGGCCAAAAGTGGAAGATGAAAAAGAGAAGAAGAAAGTATGAAGGAGATTGATCACATTCGGTTAGAGCAGCCGCCCATCATATTTGTGAAAAAAGATGTGTAGGAAGTGCTGCTTCTTTTCACACAATAGTATTTTAACGGAGAGCGTTGCCACGGATATCTCGACGAAAGTCATTGTTGGATATTCGCAGCTATTCTCGAGTGATATTGGGAAAGGAAGTCCTTTTCGAGGAAATCAATCAGCGAATGCATCCAGTGTTCTGTTCAATGTCCTACTATAAGTTGGTGCAGTGTGATAGCAATTGTAGTGATGCATACCTACTAACTGCGATTATCAAACGCTATTACCTTGAAGATTTGCAAGAGAATTCAAGACTTTTAAACATTTATCGATGTGAATAATTTTTAGCTTCCCCTCAGCATACTAGTGTATTTGATACTGAGAGATGAAGGGAAAAACTAATGACACCTGTTAATTTCTGCTATATATATCGAACGGCCAAATGCGCTATTAAGAAAGAATAATGTGAAGCAGTCGGATCGATTCTTACAAACAATTTTTTGCGCAATCAAGCTGGAAGTGTTTGAGTTTCACTTAACGCAAACTTTGAAAAGCAATTAGAGTGCACATTGGTATTGGAGCATTTGCGCACCTCTTTTCCCGTCTAAATTAGCAATCAGCATTTCTTCATGAGGCGTGCTGATGGTAAAACAACTTCTCTTGGCATTGCCAAACAAACTTATTGGACAAAAAACTATTTTTTAATATCCTTTGTGCGCTGAAAAACTTCTGAGCTCAATTTCTTTGAACGCGACGTACAAATTGCACAAATAGAAACTGAGAATGGTCGATGGATGGGAAATCACTCGGAGGGTGTGTTCGACTGAGACTTCAATTTCCCATTGACCCGTGCAAGGGATGGCTGTCATTCAAGCCATAAAATCCAATTCAGCATTTCACAGATATCAGTGAAAAATGTCCATCACCTCAAAGAATCCAAATACAGAGTGCGCAAGAATAACGCAGCTTCCAAAGACTATATATATATATATATATATATATATATATATATATATATATAACGAATATAAAAGCATGTATGCATTATGCAATGAAGATACTGGTGATAGCCTTACTAGAATTCAAACCAAAGTAGACCAATGTTCAGCATAAAAAGCACTTAGGATCAAATTAACTTGTGCTCGTTTCGCTGCGACTGAATTGGGTCAGCTTGAATGATATTCAGTTTCCTGCTGCAACGTTTTCTGCACAAAGAAGTCCACGATAAGACTGCTTTTGGTGGACAATGAAGATTCGATCGAGACAGCTCATGATTCCATCAATATTATATAGGAATTTTGTCTGCTGACATTTGATCTGCACTATTATTGCATCAAATTTGTGCACAACTCATAACAGACAAACTGCGTTCTCTAAAATGTTTTGTACGCAGGAAAGAACTGTGCTATCGCAGCTTCTTTGATACTGACATTCATTATGACGTCATGAAAACTACTCTTCCTATTGCTACAATGACACACATGCAAGCAAGGATGAATGCTTATAAGAAATGCTTGACTTAAGAGCATTGCTTATATGAAATCAAACTGCTTACGTCAGTAAGTATTTCAAATGCGATCCGCTTTCAGCTTGGGATTTCTCGAGCCTCCGAAAACCAAAAGGGTAAGCAAAGGCGGCTTTGAGCCTGCAAGCCTCCCGAGGCAAAACTACTCTATACCTCTTTTTTTTCATACGCCATTGCTAGAATGGATATGAGGTAGTAATTGCCCGGAAAACTGACTTTCTGCTTCAGCACAGCAGCAGTCAACGGGATCAATATGGGGTTGTGCCGAACTCATGAATTATCAATCCTACGTGGTTCCATCAAAAAACTACGCAACGCGTTCGTTACATCCGATGATTGCTTTCGGTGATGTAAAGTGATGACTTGCTCGTTAATACAACTGCCTTATACACCGATCTATAAAATATGCGATAAAATCGGCTCTCGAGAACAATTCGATATCCTTGGCGAATTTTTCTCAATGATTTTTCTAGTAAATGAAGTAAACACAATTAGAAGGATGAAAAAAGTTGAGTCGACCAGCATCATTCGAGGCGCTGCAATTCGATCGGCGATTCCTTTAATTCGAAATTGTTGCGTATATAAGTACAATTTTGAAGGCAAAAGGATGCGAGTGAACATTAGACCAATAAGAATTCAAAAAAGTCACGCTTACATAGTCTATAATCGTTATATGCATGCTCATGTCAAATTTGCGCATTAAATAATCCGAAGCAATTCGATAATATTGTATAATATAAATTCAGTTGTTTAATGCATCGCCTCCTCGACAAACAAAATGGAGCATTCAAGTTGATAACCCACATCAAAGTAATTAGTTGTACACCATTTCATAAGCTTATAACTCTCAAAATCGAATAAACATTCACCGCATTACTGAAAGTCTCTTCATCAAAAAAGGAAACAAGAAATGAGGTATCGTCATGCCATAACACCGTTCTGAAGTGGCAACAATTGCGGCTGAAACAAAAGATTTGAATGAACAAAGTGGCAAATTCAGTGACTGAAGATGAGCGACTGACGCTCGAATATGTGCGCATTCGACAGCGAGATTCTTAGTGAAATATTGCAAATGCTGAGGTGGGATACATCGCTCAGATAATTTCTCTGGATAGCGTTCATCGATGCATTAGCATAAATAAGAAGCTAATACGCTCACATGATGCGCTATCAAGATTCAAATCCACTAGATCGTTGCATTAGTGAATAGATAACGTCGGTAACAGCTAAGTTTCCTCAATCAATTATATAAGCGGAATGGTTTTATTTTGCATTTGCGATTTCATGATGCATACTCGTTTCCTATCTCACTTTAGCTTCGATCCTACTTTAGAGATGAATCATTAAGTCGATCCCAGAGGTGAATTTTTCTTTAAAATTTACTCCGGAAGACTCTACAGTCATTTTCATTTGAAAAGTTACTTCTTTTTTAGCAAAGTTGAAACAAAGACAGTAACATTTTGTAGATTGCTGTGCCTCTGAAAATAGAACTCCTTCGAGATGCTTCTCAACCTATAATTTTTTGCTTCTTGCAACTTTGTATTGGGTAACCGCGAGGAAGTATCGCTAACTGAATGAATAAACGACTCACTCCACCACTTTCATAGTTTTCAAAATTCTTCATGAAATTTAAATACGCGCAACTTCATGCAATCATCGATCCTTTCCCATTGAAATTGCAAAATGAGTTTTGCAGCGGACATTAAGTAATGATTGTGCTCATTGAAACAACCAATCAAATATACCTCGAAGTGGATACTCAACTGGTAGCCTATATACTGCAGTCGGACATAGAAAAGATCTATAATGTCCCGCTACCTATCAGTCCTATAACTTATTGGCTATATTAGTGCAGGAATCGCAACCTTCACGGTTCACAAAATTTATTTGCCTCATCGGAGAAGGACAGCTAAAATGAACGCTTGTACTTTCGCCGAGAATATAGTCTAGAGTCACGCATGTTTTTTAAATCATCTAAATTTCAGAAATATATTCCACGAAAAAAGTTATTTAGTCATCAAAATTCTAGAAATATAGTTAAAAGAAAACTTCCGCAAGGTGAAATGTTTTCTCGAATGTTTTTTACGTTCCATATCTCTGAAACAAAAAAACATAAATTAAATGTCATTTCGAAGTGAATGCAAATAATATATTCACAGAGATCGTCGAAGGACAACCTCATACAAACAAAAACGAGTGAAAGTATGCCCGCAACAGGAATATACCTCGAACGAGGTGATTACACCTAGTGATAGACTTTACCAAAACTGTGATAAGCACTCATAGATAGATACCGGTTACCAAAATAGTGATAAGCACTCATAGACAGATATCCGTTACACCACCGACTTAGTTGCTGTAAACCTCGGATACCTAAACCAAAGTAGAAATGCAACAATCATGTTGAGAGCGTTACTAGACGGACATCTATTCAGAAAGCATTTTGAAAACTTTTTCAAAAAGCTGCATGAAAGCTGTCGTCATCTTACAACTGCACGATTGTCGATCGTCAAATTATATCCTTTCATTGTAGAAATTGTTGTGATACTGAAAAATTGCCTTATACGCTAATTAATGCAATCATAGCATATAAGGACCGAGATACATTCCCTCAAAAAATTGCAAAAAGGGCTCGTAGATGATTTAGCACAATTTGGGAACGCACACTCACCTGCAAAACTTTCAACACTTATATAAGTAAATTAAAATAGATATTGTAGCATATTATGAACACCCGGAAATAAGACGAAGGGTGAAAAGCAAAGCGGTGAGAGTATAGCGAAATAATCTGCTGCACACATAAGCAAGTAGCAGCATATCATCCCTAGGAGCGAGTAGAAATGAATGCTGGAGTGAAAAAGGTTAAAGAACGGAAGAGTTGAGTTGATATGCCAGAGTTGGGCTGCAATATGACTACATGATGCACTCACTAGTGCTTGCTACTACTCGTTCCGTTTTGCGATGTTATTAATACATAACAACGTTTATCTTCTAAAATGCTCGTGCATTATAAGTGTATTTGATGTATTCACATTGATGCTATATACTACCTGTTGTTAGGTATTTGTAAAGGTGAGTGGGATATCGCTGAAATAAACCATTTGATCCAATTACATTCAAGTCCATTCCATTCGATTCAATTTGAAACTCTCATGCTCAAGTTATCCCTTCAGAGAAAGCCTGTATTAGGAAAAAGAAAGAACCGCAGATTCCGACTCTATATGCCCTACACCTTTCTTTCTCTATCTTTATCTGTAATATTCTGAGAACTACGAAATGAAGGCTATGACTGTGTCATCCCTTCAGTTTCATTTTTGCTAGCCATAAAAGACCTTTCCACTCCTCTCTCTCCCTTCTTCCAAAAATATATCTTTTGTGATAGTTTGCTAGATTTGCTTAAAATTGCAGAAAGAGCGCACTTGCTAACTCTAGAATAATTTCAATACAATGCAATGTAATGAAATTCTTTTCAAAGTACCACAAGCTATATTAACTCGACTCATTCGTACTTTAGAGCACCGAAGGCATATTGTGCTATTGTCGTGCTGACATTGACGGAAAACTTAACAAGAATATTAATTCAATTAATGTTGAATTCTCTTTTCAGCTTGAAATGGAATACCCAACAATAGGAGATATAAAAATGAGTTTAAAGTTATCAATCTGCATAGAAGAAGGGTGCCGAAGGCAGAAATTTTTAACAACAAAAGATGCAGAATTAACGATGGATATAGCATATTGACAATATAAATCTTCAAAGAGGAATTGAAAATTTGGGCAAAAATACAGCAAAATACGCACTAAAAAATTTTCCCGAAACGATGGCTGCGAGATGGCGACGGCTGAAAAGATGAATGAAAGGATTAACGCGGAATTCGAATAAGCACGATCCAATAACCTTTTTTGCTTTAGCAACTGATAAAATCAAGCATTTCATTTCGCTCATTGGAATGAAACGATTGGCTTATATAAAAATTCACCTNNNAAATTCACCTCTGAAAATTGCAAAATTTTTTCAATGCAAAAATTTTCCGCGAAAATTGACCGAAGAAAAGCGTAATTTCTTTCCGATAAAACAAAACAAGAAAAGTATGAACGATATTAATGTCATTAAATATGTAAAATAATGTGATTCCAAAAATTCACTTAATGACTTAAGTGACCATCAATATCCACTTGTAGAATTTCCCATTATTCATTTTCGTGAATTAAAATTTATTTCAAGAGAGCAAATTTTATTGACAATCCATCTGCCCCGATAAATGCAAATGCCGTTTTTTGTCGGCAATGTTTTCGGTGAATTCCTTAGAAGAGGCACTTGAGAGCTTCATCGTAGAAAGGAAATGCATTATAGCCTTGAGGTCTGTTAAGCTGGCGTCAAGTGATTTCCGTGTTCGCTTATGCTCATCGTTATCTTGCTCTTCAATAACATTCTACGAGAATTGCACTATCGTTGTGCTTTATACACATTAAAATGTTAACCTTCATGCTCAATAACGATTAAGCTTGAACATTTCCACCTTCCGTAGAAAGACTGTTAATGCTTAAAGCAACATAACAATTAATGGAAGATATTTTATGGCACTTAAATGCACATCATTTTTATGATTCAGAAGTCACACATGTGCTAACGCAGGATCATGAAGCAGATCTAGTGTGGCACATAAAGTGCATCGACGGGAATCTTATTAAGGGATTTGTGTTTACGTTAGCTAGACCGCAAGTAATACGAACGTTAATTGCCTAGCTCGTTGCCTCGATAGCGCTTAGTAGTGCACATGGCGTGCCTAAGAGATCTTCCTGTGTGGTTGGGTTGGCATCTTGCTTTATGGATGCTATTTGCTCTTCAACCATTACAACTGTGTCCATCAGCCCTCATGAGGATGAACAAAATCAAGGTGTCCAGACCAAATTCCAATCACACAGTATGATGGACTAGAAGAACTCAACAGATAAGCGTTAGCGTATTTTATTCCAGTAATTTCGAAAGGATACAAACACATAGTGGGCATAACTGTAAAAGACGGCTATCGTTGCAATTATTCAACAATTTGCAGGTATTTGTTTCAAACGTTCTACGATACACCGAGTAAAAAACGAAGCGTGCCGTCTGAAATGGTGAATGTCTGTTGAAAGTGAAAATTGAGTTCTAAGCAGCTTCTATAAGCAAAATTAGTGAATTGCGTTAGACCACTGAAGCAATATGTGTTTTTTCAAAATTTTGACGACAGTGCTGAATGCGCCCAACAAAATGCACATTCACAAAATGGCACACAAACCAACAATTAGATCCCACTTTGCGAACACATGTCCAATTCAACCTTCTGAAGTTGCTCAAAGAAAATAACGCCTCAAAGAAACTCCACAATCTACTAATTCCACATCTCTTCACCAAACTTTGCTTTCATTTCAATGCAAACGCNAAAATAACGCCTCAAAGAAACTCCACCATCTACTAATTCCACATCTCCTTCACCAAACTTTGCTGCCAAACATAATTTCATTGGCTTTGTAATACGACATATATAGAAATTATTTTACGCGCATATCAGTGCAGTATTTTTTATTTTATCTTTTGATTCAAAAATTTATGACAAAACTTCAAAAAATCTTTTTATATTTCTACACACTAAACGCAAATTTTCTACACAATTATCACCGTCTAACAACTAATATTTTTGCCAATCAACAAACAACTCAACAACTCCATTTATTCGGCATTCTAGAGAAATCTCCCCCGATGAGCATATCCCCAGTGTATGACGCTATTTGTCCATTGCATGTTCACATATGGGTATGGGTTATGACCCCTTCGATCTCTCCCCGGCTTGGCCAATGCTGATGAAGCATAGAATGCTCCCCTCAAAAATATTGCACTGCTACTTCTTAGGGTAAGTGCTTGTCATGCACGTACTTTTTAAGACAATCGTTATCGTGTCATTTCCAGTCGGACTCAAATTAACGGACATAAATTTTTTGTGAACACTTTTTATTTTGTCATTTAGAGGTGTTCCATTCGTGCTAGCAATTAGCATTTTGCAAATCAGCATACAAAAAAGTTGAACGAGAGATGTCAACATAGATGTGCGTGTACATATATTAACGTAGACATTTATTGCATAAACTGCGATCTTCATTTAAGCAACACTATTGCTGCATTTATTAGTCGCACAGTCACCTAAATAAATCCGCATAAAATGGAGGGACTCCAAAAAAAAAAAAGGAGAAAAAGATCTCACGAACAAGCTGCTCGATCACTAAAGGCGCCATGTGATGCACCATCTATTTTAGTAGCGAATCCGGCACGCATCCCACGAGTATCCCTGTCGATCGGTAAACGAGCATTCACTGTGTGAAGATGTTGAGCGAAGCTTTCCGTTGACTAAACGAAGCTAGCAAATGCTCTAAAAGAATGCATCAACTTGGATCCTAAAGTACACCAAATTTGCAGTACCGTACACAAAAGGACATATTCGAATAGACATATCGCCACAGCAAAACAATCACCTCGATTTATATCGTACATCAGTGCGGTGAATGTAAAGCATTTTGATAGATTTTAAGGTGTAAAAGCAAATGCTTTTCCATAAACATTGTCAAAGTTAACATCAAGACCTATACAATGAAATGTTGTTCTATAATGGAATTGCCCTATCGTCGCGATGATCACAAGCCATTCTCATTTGTCTTATCAATCAGTAACGCTAGGTTATTCAAGCATATCATCGAATTCGATTGCTATACTTGTTGCGCTTTTCCATCCTTTCGATTTTCAACGCTTTTAAAACGTTCGATCATGCCTCCGATATGGGGTGCGAGACATTCATAAATAGTGCTGTTACAGTGAAAGGAGGAGGAGTTGGTGAAGAAAGAGGGCAAGAAANTGGTGAAGAAAGAGGGCAAGAAGGAGCGAGAAGGGCTAGCGAATGATAGTTTCAAAAGGATTATTTTTAGCAATTTGCAGACATGTATTTTATTATGTTAGCAGATTGTGGGGACGATAATAAGGTGTATGGAATATGTTTGATTGCAGAGATAATGACAGATGCACTAGTGCAGTCATTATTTGCAATTTTCTTTGATTATGCAATGAAAGGAAAAGAAACGTCGATGTAGTACTCCTTTTAAAGATCAATGTTCGCTTATTTATTTATTTATTTGCAAAGTGAACGAACTGAATAAAGTTCATTTGCACTCCTCAAATAACAGCACTTTTCTTCATATCACATCTGAAGTGGCAAAATGACAATGTTCTCATGAAAAATATAGACGGGATTAGTGAAAAGAGAGTAACTTTTGATAAAGAACGAAAGAAAAGGTTCCTATAAGCACTATGCGTTACCCGTTCGACGAGGACAAAAGTTACTGCAATTTGCGAGTATGGAATAGGCGGATATCCGGTACCTAGGTTGTGCTATCGACACTGACAACGGGCTCTACCTGCGGAAATGCGACGGTAACGGACTCAATAAAAAAAGAATAGATGACTATAAAAAAAAACTCATGAAAGACGTTTTTTCATTGATGGCGCTGTCAAGTGATCAAGATAAGATAAACAAATGCGAACGCTATGCATAGGAAGTGAATGGATATTCATTAATGGATAACGTAGTTGCTTTATAAAGCACTATGATAACAATGAGTGCTTGCCATACTTCATTTCAGCGATTCTCTTAAAAAAAATAACAAGTTATTGAGTTATTGATTTATGGACGCATAGATTTTGTAGAAATTCTGAAGGAGAGCATTAATACCTTTTCCTTATCACTGTCGAATGATGCTGAATGCACGCTCACAAGAGTTGTGGATGAAATTTGTGATCTTTGTAACGTTCGATACGTTTCTCTATTCTCCATGGAGTTGATGTGGAAGTGAAACGAGTAAGGAAGCAGTTACCCTCGACAACGATGAATTGATTCGTTGAATGCATATTATTGCGAACTTATCCGTAACTACTGCTTCATTTCAAGCTATTTTTATGTAAATAACCCTATTAATTTTGCATTGCCTTTCAGTAAGTATCATTCTAAATTTGAGTCGTCCACCACTAAAATAACTAAGGCAAATTACTGCTTAAAAGGAAATTGCTAGTTGCGTTCATTTTTCGACAATGTCTATCTGATACATAAANTTCATTTTTCGACAATGTTTATTTGATACATAAGAGGTTGTCACGAAATTCGAGCCACACCTAGTTATTCATTAACGATAAAGGCGAACTTAAGTTTTGCTAAGACTAAAGCAGCAGCGCTATTGCTTGATGGACGGAAAGGGAAAGCTCGTCGGTTTGCCTACAGACAATAATGTTTACATTGTTCATCGAAAAATAGTTAGCATGGAAAGTTTATAAACGTTAAGGAATGAAATGTTGACGCAAAAAATGTCTTTGAAAGAGTGTTTAAAAGTCGCAGAGATGAATATTCTTAGCACAACGGTATGCAAAGCTCTACAGTGTATATATTATTGGGTGAATAACAGAAGGAAAGGAAACGTTGCGTATTGCTTGCAGATCGAGATCCATTCGACTCGTTATAGAGATTATTCGAAATGCTCTTCGAGTTGCACTTTCTTATAGGGTTTCAAGTGAAGGAAGCTAACATCAATGCTAATCAATTTAGCAAACACTATTCAACGCTTTTAGCGTCAATTTTCTTCGATATGATCCGTGAGAAACAATACTATACTTTAATTGATAGCTTAATTGATGAAATCACACACTATGATTGTTGAGCACTTGCAGCGCTCTATTTTCTGCAAAGATTCATTGCATTGGAGAGCTATGAAATTTTTACAGCAATTTAATCTCAATAATTGAGGCATAATTGCATAACTATAAAGAATAGTCTACGAAAGATTACGACCATGGATTTATGGAGAAATGAGAATAGGGCAGATTTATGCAAAAAAAAAACACTCAAAAAATTGTGGGCAAAATATGGTTTAGAAAATAAATTGCTATCAATATCGCTGATTCAGTATGCCCTCATAGATGTTTGGGTGCTTGGCTCTCATAGGAAGAAATATGCGTTTTTGAGTGAAGTATTAAGCGACATTTTCTATACGGTATAAGAATCGAGTAAATTTCTTTGACTATAATAAAGTAGTAATCATAATCTTTTTTTTTTTGCTTTCGTCATAAAAATGAATTATTTAGTGATCGAATTTAGTGAAGCTCAGCACATAGAAAGCTGATTAGTGATGATGAAGTTTTGTGCGTATAAGGACAATGCACTTTCGTAGAATGTGTGTTTTCATTGTGATGCAACAACGACAATGGCTTGTTCCCAACCGTGAATTCAATTTGCATTTACACGTTTCAATTGAATTCAGTTACAAGTTCGCCGAATTTCTTGCAACTTCTCAACTCATGATGCCGAAATTTCACACTTTTTCAATCTCTCAACATCTCAATGCAACAAGCAGTCTCCGTCTGCATAATAAATGCCTTCAATGTGTATTTATAATAAAAAAAAAACGTGCGACTAATCCACTTTCTATCGACCTTCAGATATATAAATGATGTGAGACTTCCCTTCTATTAAGTATATGTTTCCTGCATATTGAATTATTTACCAGCGGCATCTCTCTTATATTCCTTCGATGTTGCCAACAGCTATAAGTGGCATACAACTATTTGNNNGCACATTTTTAGGCGATCGTTGTAAATATTTGCGATGATGGAAGAAAAGAGCCCGAAAAAAATTTCATGTAATTTCGAGTTTGAAAGAAATTCATAACAAAATTGGATCCCTTTTCGATGATGTTTCAATCTTCAGCATCTCGAATGATGCCACATAAATGGTACTTCTATTTCAAAAAGGTCATCATGATCTCTTTTGGGATCGCATTACGCAATTCGAAACATTCACTGAGTTCGTTGCAGCATAACTGACACAGAGCGCAAATCAAGAATAAGCTCTCAGTTATGTCATGAACATACAAATAAGCCTAGATTACAAATAATAATGGACCCCACACTTGGAATGTCAGTCAAACTCGACATCCCAAACGGCTATGAAGGACCAATAAACGAAATTCTTTCACAGCCAACGCTAATCAGTTGTCCCCTATAACCTTCTGGGACGCAATAAAACACAACCACTCAATCGCAAGACAATGCAATCGAAAGCTAGCTCATTGCATTTCCGCAATATATATAACATTTCAATGGGCTTTTATAGAACCGAACTCACCTCACAGTTATAACAATCACTGCACCTATCTTGGTGATTGCAACGCTTTTGCATATCGTCTTATTGAGTCGCTTTGTTTCGAGCGACAAGCAGTATTGTGGTGGATGTTGTCTATTTATAAGAAGAGTCATCACAATTAGTGCACAACCTAGAAGTGTTGATATATCGTTCGCTTAGGGAATATAATTAGATGAATGATGGAGAAATTGTTCGAGTTTACTTTTAAATGAGCTCGAGTTCATTTTCAGATTAGTTCGAGTTCACTCTCAAATTAGTTCGAGCTATTTTGAACGAGAAACTATGTATATAAAAGAAACTTTTCTTTTGGTAGTAAACAGTAAATCACCACAACATATGTTTTGTTCCAAATTTATTTCACTAGGTCGACTCAATGTGATATTAATGATTACTTAAAGAAAACAAATGAAGACAATTTACGATCAATGTGCCATTACGTGGGAATTTAATGCAACGATTAAGCCTTTAAAATTACTCGGATTTATATTGATAGTCATATTTACAGCGATCGTCTCTTCAGCGATCTCATCTCATCGAACTCTCGTGCCGAATATCTGAAAGAATGAAACTAACGTTGAGATATGCTAGAAATTAATTCACTATAAATTGATCTCATATTAGGCATAATACTTCTGACTTTAAAATATGGCAAAAATAAACAAAAATCGAGAAGGAGAATGACAAAGATTAAATGAAAAAATTGCGAAATTCTGCTATAAATAGAAGTGAAATGACGTCATTCTAAAGAAATCAAACTTTACATCCGGTAGCAGTATGCTAATTAAAATGCAGCATAGCGCAAATTTAGTGATGTTTAGCGTTCGAAACTCTCTCGACTATAGATAGTAGGTTGATTACCGGAATCTTTCGTAGGATATGGTTATATTTTTTGCACTTTGCAAAGGGCATTATTCTTGCGAAATCTCTCCTCTCTCATTCACATCACATCTTTGGCACTTAGAGGTTTCAACGAAATACACTAATACGACGTATTTTTTTTAATTAACTCGTGATAATTTTTCAATTGAAGTTTATAATTTTTCCGCTATGAAAAAAAAATTTTCCGAAAATATTCTTAGCAGAAAATCATAAAACCTCTCACTATTAAAAGAATCAAAACGCCGAAGACCATTGGAATATTTGAAACAACGTGAGAATTTATTCGCCTATTATTCAAAAACGTTGACGCAAGATGTTCAGAAATATGCAAAATTGAAATTGTATGTGAAAACACTTCTAAAAGAAATATCAAAAAGATTTTGATATCTATGAATGCAATCAAGAAAGTAAAGGCGTTGCAATCGATGAATGAGTTGCAATCCGTCGTTTCAGATGATAATTTCCAACGTGGAATCTCGATGAGACTTCCGAAGCATCACACAAACATATGCATCACACTATGCTTTATTCCAGACAGAGCTGATTCACTAGAATTTGTCTACAGAGATTCTCCACAAGTCGATTGCCGTAACGATTAAATTTCGGCAATCGCTATCAGCCCACTCGAAAAGGTATTAGCGCAGTGAAATTCTCTTCTATCTCGTTGTCTAGCTGTTCCTTGATCGAAAATGTCTGAATAGCCAAGATACGAATAATATATTTGCCAAAACAACGAATAAGTAAAGTTGATTACCGTCCAATTTAACAAACTGTAGTAAGTCGATGATAGCGTTGGGTTTTCATCGAGAACTGGAATAGCACACTAGAAAACTCTTATCGTCGATACTGGCACAACTTNACTGGAATAGCACACTAGAAAACTCTATCGTCGATACTTTCACAGTTGGAGGTATATATCTCTGGATTGGTCGCTTAGCTCTTCAATGCCTCGAAAAATTATCTGAAAGATGCGAAAAAAAAAAGCTACGATACGCGTAAATTTTGTGCTGCTCTTTGCTATTAGTGTCGAAGCATTTTTGAGGATTAGGATGTGTTTGTGTGAATTCAACAAGATGTTGAATGTTTCCAGAACGCCTCAAGAAATTAGATAACAATGGGCGGTACCATCGTTTCGTTAAGTCAATGAAACGCTCTCTTCGAAAAATGCTCTAACTTCCTCACTATTGATTTATTGTACGAAAATCCTCCTTACGAGGTATTCATCAATCATCATCCGTTCTCTATTTCGCTCCTCGAATTCTCACTCTTTAAGCAAAAAGTCGATGACTATCAATAAATAGCAAATAGAAAAGTAAGTTAGCGAAGTTGCCATGCTATGTGCTTCTGCATTCCCATCCTCAAATGCTCAATAATGTACTTCCTATGAGACTTTGCTCTTGCACAAATCTCATCGCTTTTCAACGAAATCTGATCGCTTAGAGAATAAGTACAAATCACAAATTTTCAGAGGATTTAATGTCAATAATGGCTTATCAGAAACTATCAGAAATCGTAACGAAATCAAATATAAGAGACCAATAAACGATAGATATAAAACACACTAAATTTACTGACTTAACTCTTCCGATTAGCAGGATGGAACAACTCACACATTCACACATAAATGTAAACTTTTGCACAGAGATGCATAATGCGCTTTCCTGAAAAAGTGCATAATGCATCATGGTGAATGATAACGACACCTTATATGATCACATCTCAAAACATTCGAATTGTCATATTTCATTCATCGCTCTCAAATTCACCTTCACTCGCGATCATTTTTTCAACATATTCAAACTTTGTAGATTGTTTAACAAGCCATGCAGCAATAATATCTCGGGACCGCATCCTGAACGATGAGCAAATCAAGAGTCTCTCTCTCTCTGTATTCGATACATCCTCACAGTGATCATATCTGCTAGTGTTAAATCGAGTCACTTTTATTGTTTATCTCGTCAAAACGTATTTGTTGCGTATATTGCAGCAATTAGTCGGTTGAGTAAAATAGCTAAAAATTTCTAGCCATAATCAATGAAATTTAATTGTCACATTCGAATGACAAAGAATTTGATGAGAAAAAAAAAATCAATACGCCAGAGGCAAATATCCGAAAATCGAACAAATGGAAAATTATTTCATATTCTTTAATCGTTCGTTTCAAAAAAAAGAATGAATTCGCTATGCATATTTAAGTTGAGAGATAAAAAAAAGGCTAAAGCATCAATAAGTGAGAATGTAATCAAAATTTAGAAATCTTTTAAAATTTCAATCAAACACAACGAGAAATGATTTAAAGCTAATCATTGCATATTGCAATATAAACAAATGCGTTATATTCACTTCAATAATGAAGTATTTTTATATAAAAGATTCTTTATCATTGCTATGATTATATGATATGAACGCTGTAATTTTTATTCTGAAATATTCGTCGACTAAAGATTTTGAATTTTTTCGCTGAAATCTTCGACAATTCCAACGCAACAATTATATTTCTTTTCATATAATTTAAGTATTAATTGAGGGGAATTTAATGTGTTGTACGATTATAAATACTCGAAGAGAGTTGTAGTAGAAGATTGTAGAAGTACGATATAAAGAGAGCACAGTAGTATACCATTGTGCAGTTATAGTATAGAGATATCGCAAAGAGAATCACTAATGTGCACATCAAGAACATCGAGCATTTTTGTTATGAAATATAGCATCGGCAATACTGTTCTCGACAATAAGTATAGAACGACTCCGTATTTGAGAGAATCTGATAGTACAAGCGGCTATTCCAAGCTGTGCGATCTCCATTCATAGATATTGCTTGCTTTTATTAATTATATTGTCAAATATGTACGAGAAGATATGAAAATCCAACTAATATGCACGCCTAATTCCATCACAACTCTGAGGTTAAAATTCTTTGAAAACTAAGTTAAGGTAAATATCATCAAATAATTCAGCAATCAACAGCCACTAGCTATGACCCACCATCAACAGCTGAAAAAGGAATAAACACTCGGAAATGTTCTTTTCAATTAATATTGACGAGAACTGCTATGTTAGGAAAGTACAACCGCTTATTCTCGGCAAGTACATCAACATTCTAGCACAGTATGACCTTTCTTCATGGAACAGAAATGCGCAAGAGAATGTGTGTCATGGCATTTTCCATATGGAAACATTTCTAAACCTTCACTTCGAAGTCATTTGTTGCTATAATGGATGCGCACTTCTACGTATCTCTACCTGTCCTGAAAGCGTTGTTGTCGATGAAACAACGCTCGCTTATGGCTTCCATAAGAAACTCCCTCCTTCTCGGCTAGCACATTTTTATGTAATAAATCGCAGATTTGATCCTCAACTTCCGCCTTCAAAAATTTTCCCACTTTCTAGAGCGTTTAATTTATATGCGTGCATAGCATCAATAGATTACAACTTATATATCGTTCAAATCTCTCTCTTTATCGCTTTAAACAGCTATGAATCGAAAAGTTTTTTGCAAAAAGATATAACATTTTTCGGGAAATCGATTCAAAATATGCAACGAAAAAGGTTGATGAAGTGTGCAATGGATATACAAATAAGCAAGCGTTAATCGATTCCCATAGCGATGCTGAGTTCACTTCTGCAGTCAGCTTGTCCCATCGGAATAGATCAGCACACTTTGCAGGAAACAAGCTCATAGTGGAAAAGTTTTGGGCAGAAAGTGAAGTAATTTCACTAGTTGTTGGGAATATACTGCCTATGATGACTCAACGATGAAATTAGTTGGTGATAAAAAAAATGGAAAGATAGATGAATGGTGGCTTCTTTTTGAGAAGCAAATGACGATAGTGAGTAGACCTATGAGGAAGTGGTTTATTAGGATGTATGTCGTGAATGAAGTAAGGTGGCGATTACTCTTATTTTACTGATAGCGTTAGATTGATTGCAGAAGGAGAAATGCAAGATGTCGTCGAACGACAACGAATTCCATCTTATGGCAATGAAAAGATTAAAATGACGGCAACAATATGGATTTTTGTATTTCGCTCATCAAATACACGAAATCTTATTGTGAAAAGAAAAAATATCGCAAATAACATTTTTAAATTTGATCCACAAAAGATTTCTTTCTTTTTTGCAATCTGACAAATATGAAATGAAAAATATGTGTATTTTTTTCGAGTGGTCTATCTACCTTTAACTCATTCAAGATATATGGGATCAATGAGAAATATGATACGGAAAGTGGAAATTGTAGTGTCGAGTTTTTGTAGCACTGATTTCAGTGATTCTTGGAGTTGAATACACGATCGTACAAACGGAACAAGGACACATACATACACATATACGCACTAGGCGAGGTCGCTAGGGTTCACTTTTGCGCATTGAAGTACTGAGTATTATGCAGATGTTCCCTTTGTAATTAAATTAGCTGTGAAAGCTATGGCTGCACTTGTCGTCAGTGCTGTGAAGAAATGATGACTGCTTGATGCTGATAGCACATTCGTTTAGCTATCGCTTTGCTTGTTAATAAAACGGCACTAGTCTAGTTTTTGGTGTGGCCATAAAAGTGCAAATGCATAAAAAGGAAACAATCTGGTGGTCATCCATATTGCATTCCAATAATTCCACTTATTCAACGAACGTTCCATATCTTTGGCTTATTCGTTCAGGACAACGAGGATCATACACTGCTTCTCGTCGATATATAAATCGACTTTTAAAGCAAAATACCAAAAACAGCATTTTTTTTTTCGTATCCTCCTAATTCAGCCCATTAAGAGGCTCAATAAACATAGAACGATTCATTGCAATGCATTAAATTTGCTTTCGATGATGAAGACGAAACAATGGGAGCGGATTAAGCGCCTTCCATAATCATTGAATGGTCTAGTGGCTGATTGCAAATATCTTCTAGAAAATGGGAAAGTGTGCCCGATGTTGGCGCAATATGCGCGTTTGCAATCCCACCAACCAAGTCATGCAATGTTCGTGAACGGGAGCAAAATCATTGGAAATATACAATAATGCATTCAGATTTCAGCAAGATCAACCAATCTCAGTAACTTTCTATAAAAGATTCGTCATGCAGTTCGACTGATTGCAAGCTCTAACCCGATATGCCTAACCTGCATAATATTTGATTCGATCGGTCGCAAAACTTACCTGTCTCTAAGTGTGTCTAACTGCCTCTAAGTGTCTGTCGTTGCTTCAAAAGTCAACGAATAGGCTAATTTGACAGTCGCTATAGGAGGTTACATGACATAGACGGTAGCCATAAACCTTCGTAACTATAGCTTCGATAGCTTTCGAGTAGAAGCGAAAGAAGAGAGAAATCGGACAAAAAATCAAAAGAAAAAATACGAAGGAACATTTACTTGGTCGTGGGCGGTCACTTTTCAATCTTACAATCAATTACGCCATTATATTAGATAATAATAGCGGAATTTAATATAGTTTTTTAATTATGCAAAACGAGTTGAATTTTTAAAGGCTCCAAATATTTGAAATCTATAGAGAAATAGCGGTTTGATGAATAGCATCAAAATTTGTTAAGATTAATTTGCGAGCAATGAGCGAGAACAATTCACTCTCTTAACGCATTTTTCGCATTCCCATTACATAAATAAAACTGTGACGACCGCAATGAAGCCATTTTTTTTTTTGATAGCGAGCATAAGCGGAAATAAAACGAATAATAAAGCAATATATTGAAGTTGGTCATCAGTTTAGAATATGACAAATACATCTGCATCATTTTTGTCCATTTTGACCGATATCGTTGATTGACGTTCAACTTGAGCTCTTTAAAGATTCACCAGTGTAATTTTCGATTATCCGTCATTTGCAATTCACTAGCTAAACGAACGAACGGACAAAAAAAAAAATGTCGTCGTTGTTCTTTGCATCGTACATAGAACTAATTAGCGTTCTAATTATAAAGCAAACGAAAATTCTGCTGAACATTTTTGCAATCATTTATGGGAATTTCGAAAATGATAAGAGACCAATGGAATGAATTTATATTTAAGGCGTTTTCGTTTTTGAGTTGATTATTAGAAATATGTTGGGAAAAAAAATGATATGAAGCATATAGAAAAGATAAAATGCGAAAGGAAATATGAATATCCTTTCATCCATCCCATGAGATTTTCATTTATTTCCGTTAATGAGTCGCATATTTGATCGTTTCATTGAAAATGTTTATTCGTCTCACAATGAGATTCACCTGCAAATTTTCAATTTTCGCTACTCTAAAGAGAATCGCATAGGGCAATGGGGCAATGGAATAAATCAACTCATTTATGAGAGATTTAAAATTTACATTGAAAATAATCAACGAGCTTAGAGAATTGCAAATTTTGATGCATTCAATAGAATTATCTCAACAATATTCTTCAAGAATATTACTGAAATAATTCTACTGAATGAGAAGTGAAGAAGTATGCTACGGAAAGTATCAATATAAATGCTGTCGTATTCTCTCTCAGCTGACCGACCACTTCCATAAATTAGCAACAAATAATGAATAAACAAAATTATACCTTCTTCTCAACCAACTCCATTGATTATGGAGGCCATTTGCAAATGACTAGCGTTTCATATGGTGACCGCTGCAACATGAAAAGTGGACCTATATAAAATATATGCAAATTTCTCCGGCAACGTGATAGGTACCCCGAGAAAGTCATACTATGGTTACGTCAATTACATCGAATTTCGTAATATTGGCTTCAGTAGTTCTACCGAACAAGCTACCGAACAAACAAACAGATGGACAGAGAGACGGACAAACAGACAGACAGACAGACAAGAAAAATAAATGTACGACCGTTCATTATTTTAGTTTTCAAAAGGAAAATTTGTAGAAAGGATGTAGAAAAGAACGATTTCGATGTTATGTGAATACATTTTGACCCCACACCATCTAAGCTTTATGGTAATAGCTGTGTGGCACGAGTGCATAAAAAAAGATTATTGATCAGAAGAGTTGCGAAAACGATGAATGAATGTCTGAATATCTCGGCAATATAGGTTTTTGGGGCAAACGAATTAATGAATATGTTGATTAGGTTCGTAGCAATTTTAATTTCAATAATGAACGATCGCATCGAACAGAATAAAAATGATTATAGACTGTGAATTTTAGTCTATCGGAAACTGAGGAAGTGAATTTGTGGAAATCAAATTGTAGAGTATCGCGATGAGATGTTGCTCATCGCCTACAAATATTTATGTTGTGAGTGCATTAAGCAAGTTATATGAATATATGCCGACGTATTGCAATTCTTTATCACTAAAAAAAAGTGCAAAGAGATTTTTTGCAGTCGATTGCGAATATATTTCCGTCAATTTTATGCTTGAGTTACTTTCTGAGCAATTATCTTCTCGGAAGACGGAAATAACAATCAAATGAGACTACCAGCGATCGTATAGTTGCTGAACTTTTATATGGCTGTCCAGTGTAGCGNCAATGTAACTGAGTGAGTTATAAGAATTGTAGGTGAATGTGAGAGTTAGGAAATCACGCTAGAACAGCTTGCGTGTTATGCGCATCAATATCCCTTTTCATTTGGCCAACAAGACTGATAGGTTGGCAACAAAATATTGATAAGCAAAACAATGCTTTATATTTTAATTAATTGGATAAGTTGTGCAAATCTTCAACGAAAGATTCGTCTCTCTTAGATGTTATTGACGAAAAAAAAACAGAAATTCAACTGATCTATGAGAAAGGAGAATTTTTGAGCTCCTAAAATGCCCCTAATTTATTCAGAGTGCTATGAAAGGATGCGGAAGATTCCGCAGGAGGTTGCGTCATCCTCCGACGCATTGATTCCGCAGGAGGCTGTCTACCAAATTGCGTCATTGCCTAGCTGGATCTGATCGTCCCGAGTAAAAATTATCGAGTCGGGATAACGCACAATTCCCAAAATGAACAAGCCTTCAATTCTATTTCACGAAAGCAATATAGTGTAATAGCTGTCGATGTATGTCTGTAGAATCGCGAAATGTCTGATGATCGAAGATGCAGCTGTAGATCACCCAAAAATCTCCACAAGAAAAGGGCACTTGATCATGCGCCTTCGCAATCCAACCATCATTTCACATATTCGTGCTATCTCTATTCATTTGCATATTGAACTATTATCGAAACGATCGGTTGCACAATTACTTGCAA
>JAARMF010001025.1:27178-54963 GCA_022844705.1 Toxascaris leonina | reverse complement strand
CTTTCTGAATATGGGTTATTTCGAGCTGATTTCACAATTTGCACACTTTTCATCGAGATGGAACTCCCTGGCAGATGCAGAAGAAGATTCACGTTGAAACAGACACGACGTCGCACTTTTGTAAAAAGTGTAAAATTTGCTCATAAAATTGCGTTATTGCTAAATCAAAAAATGCGACTGCTGGAAGCAATTGAAGTGTGAATTCTCTTTGCCACTTTTTAGGATTATTCAAATGAGAGACGATTTAGCGGAAAAACCCGCCTTAATTGGCTTATTAATGCAAAATTGAGGAAAAATTGTATGTGAGGGAGAATTTTCAAAGTTAGTTGATGGGAGATGGGTTCAAATTATGCGTGACGCTGCTGAGCAGTTTTTTTCCATCAACGATGAGAAGCGATTCGAGAACGCTGCAGCCATTCCGACAGCCAAAGCCATCATCACTGATTTAAAGTAGCGTTTAGCAGAGCAATTGCAAAGGTGAAGGAAACATTGCGTGAAGTGGAAGCATCAACTCAATATATCGCTTTCGAAGGAAATCTGCAGAGGGTTCGCCGCCTAGATTGAAATATTTGAAAGACGGTTCATAGTTGTGCTCCTCGAAGACTGCATGAAATTCCAGCGATCTGATTACAGTATCAACATTGGTTTCCAAACCCATGGGGCTGCATTTCTCTTCGACTGATATTCAAATGAAATTTTTTTTCGTTGGAATACCACCGAGTAAACTACGAATCATTTGGAAGATGCTTCTCTGAAACTCAAGCTGATAATAAAGAGTGTGTCGTCACAGTTTCTACCAGATTATGTTGGACCGCTGGTGGCAGTTCAGACTCTACTCAATTTGATCAGAAGAGCCTCAATGCTCCAAAAAATGACCTTTGCTAGCTTATCCATTGCACAACAGGGTGTTGTGGCCAAGATAATGGATTGCAAAATCCTTCAAGTATTCCAAATTAGGAGAGGGGGTGGCAGAAGTGCTAAGGCATGGAAAGGCTAACTAGTGCGGATCGATTATCAGAAATGTTCCCGAAAGCGTAAAAGTGCATTTTACGATGGGTTAAGTAGTCGTTCTTACTGGATTTGTCACAAGTGTTTTTCCGGAAAGTCTGCCTATATACGGTCGTTTAGATTAGGCACGTGGCAAACATTCATAAAGCGGCTAGAAATATAACTCGTGAATTGGTCTTCTTTCGGCGAGAATCAGCCTGCACTAGAAAGAACAGTGAAAAGAATTTGGTACGAAGGAATAACATTGTTTTTCAATTGTTTATCATTGATCGGCTTGCATTCACTATGAGGTTGAATTTCAGATTGAGGCACCATTTCTTCCGAAATGTCGAGGTCCAGGCGATGCATCAAATTTCGATGATTATGAAGAGGAACCGCTACGGATTTCGGGAACCGAAAAATGTGCGAAAGAGTTTGCAGAATTTTGAAACGACAAGCGAACACATCCCATATGAATAAACTTGAAGTGATATCATTTGTGGTGCATTCGTCGTATCGTTAAAACTGAAAACTTTTATGTACTAGTCGCTCTTCGCTCTCCATTTGTGGATACTTCATTGCGATCACGCATTTTCCGTAGTGTATTTTCCAAACGCGTTGTTTTTTCTCAGCTGCATAGATTATTCATGAAATTTCACAAGGGGGGGGGGGGAGAGGTGGAAAGTTCACAGTCTTCTCAAATGTATTCATATCTGAGCTTCGAGATAGTTTTCTGCTAGCTTTTTCCAGTTTCAACTCATCGAAAACTTTCAAAGGTTTCACTCCACAATTTTCTTCCAAATAAGCTGTGTGCGCAAAGTTGTTGATGCGCATTTGAAAAGAAAATCCAAATGTCGAGAATAACTGGAGAGTGCGAGAGATGTTATGAGAGAATTTTTTGAATGGCAGGAATGGCAGGTCGTGCAGAAATCACTGGAGGCAGTACTCAGTGATTTTAGAAAGTCTTCACCGAATTTCGAATCGTCGTTCCTTTGCACAACTTATTGCCTTGTGGGTTTCAACGTAGGAAATTTAAGAGTGAACGGAGATAGAAGGAGTCTTGAAAGAGGAATATTCAAACAAAATTTTCGAAGTGGAAACGAGAAATCATTCTTAATTATATTATAGATGAAGTTAATGGAATAGGTGCGTTTTACTTTTGCATAATGTAGTGTAATTGGTGAATTTCGATTACTAGTCGATGCTATGTGTTATTTGACGACAAGTGTCATCCATGTTGATAAATCTTCCAATATATTGAGAGGTGTTCTTTTTCATTTATTGTTGCTATAATATTCGCTTGTAAAAAGGTTACTCGAATCCCGATGACATTCATTTTTCCGTTTGTGGAAGTTTTTGATCTTATTTGTTTCGCTTTTCTTTTATTATTTGTCTGATTTTGTTTTGTGCTGAGGGAATTTTTCCCACTGGAAAAAACCTCAAAATTTGGAGTAAAATTTTCTTAGAGAAATTGAAACGCTAATTCAATAATCTCATCCTGTACGTTCAGAAAAAGTCGTATTAGTGCATTGCTCAAAGAAATCTGCAAACTGTATGATTAAGTAGCGAACTGTTGTTGCTGGAAATGTTGCAACGGCAGTGACCAAAGAATAAAAAATATTGCAAAGTGCGGTTGAAAAACCTTTTAAAGTGGAGGAATATTGTGGAAATATTTCGTGAATTTTTTCTGAATTCAATAATGACGGAAGATTTGATTGCAGCAAAAATCCAATCGACGTAAAAACATTTTGCACTCTCACAATGATCATAAATGATATTGCATAGGTTGTCATGGTGGTGCACATCAAAATGCTTCTTTCATGAATATGTGGTTTCAGTGCTCTCTCCGTCTCTCTCCTTCTCTCTCTCTCTCGCTCGCTCTATGTGCTATGGAATTAGGTCCGCCTCTCAACAGAATTTTTGCTGGTATTTGTTTAATATTACAATTTGATATTATTGTCGCATGATGAATAGTATGGCCGTTGATTTTGTTCTCGTTTCGTTTCCACTTACGCATAATACGCATACCGATTCAACGTATAATAATTAAGTTTATAAATGAAGTGAAAATAGCTTTAAGTTCGATAAATTGAACGTTGTGTGTTTGTTGATGTCAGTGTTCGCATAGCAGTTCGCACGACATATGCGCCGAATTTTCATGTAAGCAAGTGAATATTTGGGGAGCAGATTGTTTCAACTATCGTAGTACTGTCGGTGTTGTTTATACCATCCTCAACAGTGTAGCATACCGTACTCTCTGTTGTGTGTCATACTCGGTACTCTGCAGCAAACTAGGCTAGGCCTTGGTATGGCCTAGTATACATCAACTAGCATATCACATGATTTGGTATGCACCGCGCTAGGCTGTACTATATCGTACGATACAACACACTCTACTATTATATCGTACTATATAATACACTTTATTATACTCCACAGGATGCTCTGTCATATTCGGCAATAATTCGTATCAACCTTTGGCGCCCTATTTTACGGTATACCATACGACACTCTGCGCGGAACTACACCATCTTGTCCTGCTATATGATGCTCTACATAAATCAAGTGATGGCTTGGTGCGGCAAACTATACAATAGTTGCTAAAATTGGCATTTATTTGATGCATGTTGCTTTCTTTTCTGCGAAGCAATAAAGAATTATTTTTTAGTTTTTACAAAGTTGTGGCCGACTGATAAGGATTATTGACATTGATCTTTGGTCATAATAGCTATATCAGTGATAATGGCGTTCATTCGGATTTTCGAAAGGTATAAACGGTTGAAAAGAACACCTGAACGCTGAAACGTTTTTTTGAGAATTGCTTCAGATATCCGAATACAACGTTTGTAGCACGAATGAAGTGAGCACTGCTGAGGACTTTCACTTCGGCTGCGGGGCAACCATGCAAGTGTCGAGAGCAACGGTACTGCCGCTAAAGTGTTATGAAAGCGCGGATTCGCGTCGTTTCCTGCTCGCATCGACATAAAACGTCGCTAAATTGAAGTGCTACGAAAGCGTAATAGCCAACGCATCTCTGGCGCCTCAGTAGTAGAGCACTGGCAGGATGTGCGAATGTGTTATTCCACCTGAAGGGAGGTGTCCGTTCTTCAACAAATACTGTTTATCCTAAAAACCAGTCATCTAAGGCAATGTGTGGTAGGATAGAACGTGAGCTAATGATGTGATTGTTTTTATTGCCAACGAAAGGCATTGATTAAATCCGTTTTGGAGAAGTTGAAACTTTTGCATTTGCATGTTGGAGAAAAATTTGAGGGATCCTCGCGGAAATCTTCCCGTGAAATTTTCGAGTGACATTAGCATCTTGTTCCATTCACACCGGATGCGACTGAAACCTGCTCATTCTCAGGCTGCTTCAGAAAGAGGCCTCGCTTATCAAAAGTGTTGAGCTATCGAGTGGCAGAACATATTCAACAATTCAAATAATGATTCAAAAAAAAAACTCATTTCACAGACTTCATTGTTGTGCACATATTTCAGTCCTCTCCATCTTCTAACTTCTTTTTCCTACATTCCTTGCATTTCTTATATGCCCTAAAATCGGAAAATGTAAATAATATGAGGAAAGAAGACCTAGAATGAACGCTTACTCGATGATCGCCTTACGGTATACTGCAATCATGCCGATGATTGCATGCGTAAGGACAAAAGTCGGTTGCGTAAATCACGCTGTGGGAGTCCACAAAAGGATTTACGCTGCAATCCACATACTTCAAAGGCGCATAGCCGCCCAGGTGAGGATGCATATTCTTCCACAAGAGTATCCAATGCAGTCCAAGCGAAATGCCGCATTGCAATATGCTACTGCAGTAGACGCAACCTCCTTACGCAATCTCAGCTCTTCATCTTCCTCTCTTTCTCTATTTTGTCCTCTTACAGCCGCCTCTACAAACGTTCCGCAGAACGTATGGGGTAAATGGTTGATGAACACACATCGTGATAATGAAAATTGATCTGTTGATGATCTTGCAGAAAATGCAGGAACCCACCTGCCGATCGATTTTCATAATTTAACGTCGAAAAGTCAAGTCGTTCACCTGTTTAAAGTGATTGCAGTCAAACACTAGAGGTATGATTACATCAAAAAATATTAGAGAGATTGAGCCGAAGATGTTCATTGAAGTATTTTGAGGATTTAATTGTGCATAGCAGTTTTTGTCTGTGAAAGCTTCAAAGATCTCGCAAACAAATATATATTGCCTGAAGAGGTATATCACATTATGAATGGATAGAAAAGAGCGCAAAATTCGTTCACTGCCTATTCTACTGCTACCGATCAAAAACTTCGTTCATTTTATGAGAGCAGTGGGACCGTTTGCGTTGACGAAATTGAAAGATGGTGAAACTGCGCACAAAATGTGGCGAAATTCACAGCTTGGGGGCTTCTATATCAGGTGATACTGTACTCTAGTTGCCACAGTTTTTAATGTGCTCTAAAATCAAAAAATACACGGTTAAAATCATCAGATCGATTTCCGTAAAAGCCAGAAATATTCAACAAACTTATGATTTGTTCCTCAATTCGACAATAAGTGGTGGTCATTTGCAATCTTTATATCGTTGTGGATATCGTATTAAACCAGTCGATAAGTCCATATCTGAAGGCTCAATTTTATGCGTTTGCCTTTAGCGTAATCCTCATGTCCCTTGAAGATGTCCGTTGAAAATATCAGCAGATGACGGCACGCCTCATTTTCACGCTCATTTGTGCAATTGTTATGTCGCTATTTTTCATCAACAACCTGAAACGATTCATCATGAATTGCCGTTTAGCACAATGATCGTTGCGTGTAGATCACGGCTGGAGGTCTCTCGAGGACATATCCTCACGAAGGCGGCACTCTTTTTGCCTTCG
Source organism: Toxascaris leonina (assembly GCA_022844705.1). Classification (NCBI taxonomy): domain Eukaryota; kingdom Metazoa; phylum Nematoda; class Chromadorea; order Rhabditida; family Ascarididae; genus Toxascaris; species Toxascaris leonina. The sequence goes on along the minus strand of JAARMF010001025.1, from coordinate 49,103 downwards.
CTTAGACACCTTAAATACTGGCGTTAGAGCGTATCTAATTGGATTCACACAAATTTTTTCCTCATTCAAACAGATGCCGAACGTTTGTATGCGGCTCAATATGCACGCTTGAGCAATTAGAGAAACGCACAAATCGTTGTGTCTATCATCTCAAAAAATGGTGTTTTCTTCATGAGAATTGTGCTGTAAACAATCACCGTAGTTGAAGTTTTCAATCGGAAGCAGAACCACGTTTGCAATAATCATTACAGAGATATTTTCTGCCTCATTACCGTTGCTAAGCGACCTGGGGGATGGAGAGGGAACGAGTGAATTTGATGTCTCCCAATGTTGGACAACTCCAGTCTGTATATGGAAAGATCACCAAAAAAATATCGCAATTGGACCTTCTCATTAACTGCAGTAATGCTGAAATTGTTCTGATTTAATTCCTTTATTTGATTCCCTGATGAAAATTCCCCTTTTCTGAATCAGCTTTAAAATTCTCAAATTTTAGTTCTCTCTTCAGCAGCAGATACACTTATATCCTAAGTGATTGTAAGGCTTTTTCAACATCAAGTTCTTCAGTTCGTCGAAACTCGAGCCACAGCTTTGTTACTTAGATCATCTCGAGAGTAATTTTGAGGTCTGTTTTTTGAAAAAATATAAGGTTATGTGATGAGAAGATGGACGACGTGAAACTGAATAGTTTCTGCTCATATTCTTCAATAACCAATCGATTCATTCCCCTGCAGTGCAAAAATTTATGTATGTCATGACATCTCCTCAGTTAGAACTTTATCTGAGGTAGGTAACATCCTCAGTGCTGCAATTCTTGTAATAGACGCAACTCTCATTGCAGCGCCAATTCCAGACTCACAGCGTTGATTCTGTGCTCCAACATGTAAAAAGCTAAATGGTAAAAAGTGTTCGGAAGATAAATAAACTTTGCTTATATGACGCGAGGCCGATGGATTGAGAAGTTAGCCGCAGAATTATTACGGAATCGTTGTAATGAAATCACTAGGTCGAAGCTGATTACGGATTGCGAGTGGTGAACATTCCTTTTTGCTCGACACGTGGAATTGTTTGCCCGGCCTGGATCTTTCAAAAATTTCACAAAGGCTTATAATGTTAGATAATGTTTTCTCAAGATCTACTCGCGAAATCAAAAAGTGTAAGGTTCAATCCATTTATTCAGCCTTTAACATGTTGAGATCAAACAATAAAGTTTGGTCGAATGCATTTTGGTGTATAACGGCTCATAAATTGTTTCATTGGATTCCACTCACAACGAATCATAAATCAACGAAATTGGCCATTGACACCGTTAATTGATGCTCATATTGTCGACACACCGATTTATTATTACAGTCTCAATGAGCTTGGAGAATTCCTACAAAAAATAATTTGCCGAACTCGGACTGTATTGTTTGCTTGAATGATCGAAATAGGCATTTCTATCTCTTCCTAAGAACTAATAACGTCACGAATTTTGTTGCGAGCGATGAGTTTTTTGGAAATTAATGGAAGCGAATAAAATTTTACAAATTTATTTTCGTTATAAATCATTTCAGCTATAATTCCAAAAAGAGGGGATGAATATGTCGCATGGAGAAATTGAGCAAATATCGTGGAAATTTAGTGATCGTTATTAAATTGCTCTCAACTAAGGAAAAATGTGAAAACATTGCGAAAGAGTAATGATAAATTGGACTTTGTATTTATAGACAAAGTAATGTATTTCCCCTTCTGCGCATATCGTAGCTGCAATGATGATTTCTTTCATTACAAGATATCTTGATAGAAAACTAAAATGATGCCATGTACAGGGAAGCTAGAAGACCGCTAATTTAGACTTTTTACATCCCTTCGGAATCCTCAATGATCTTCGTGCTCAGTGATAGTATAAAATTGCATTGGACTGTTGGCTTGACCACCTAGTATACTCTATAGAACGCAATTTGATGAGCGATGTCGACAATTTTGGAAGAACATTTCCATATTCAGCGAACATCGCATACGAACTATGGAATATATTGGTAATCTCAAAGACGTTTGAGGTCAGCAATCAGTTTATTAGCCACCACACTCACACAGTAGTGCTAGAGCTGAATTCGTTCCCTCTCGCCAGCGAATTACATGAGTCAATGCCAGAGCGGTAATGATGATGTGTGGAGTTGCAAATCAGCTAGTTTTAGTTGAGTACAATTTGTTGGTAAAAGCGGTGGTAGGCTGGTTAAGTGAAAGTTCACCAGCACTAATTCGGCATAATGCGATATTCCACGCTAATCCGTTGCTGTTAATCCTTGTGTATTGCTCAGCAGGGTATCATTGTGCACTCAGCAATGCTCTCAGTAATGTTTCTATCCCTCATAGAGATGTTTACCGAAACCAGCAAATGGCGCACTAACTCCTTAATAACCGTAATGTTTGGCTGAACATTTCGCGGATTGGTATGTAGGACAACATAAACACCGAACAGTAGTGTTTGAAAATATTTAAGACCTAAAAGCTTCGAAGAGTACGTCGGCCAGCCGTCGTGCTTCGTTTATGAACTCGCACCATTCCACACGTTAGTTCAAATACAGTGGAAGTGAACGCAACTTCGTGAACAGCTCTTCATCAACAATTGCTTTCAGTGCTGCTGACAAATCGTCCCGTTGGTTGAATTAATGGCACTTAGGAAAAGAACTTGTATTTTATGCTTCATTTTATATGTTCTTCCAAGCAGTGATCGACCGAAGTGCCTCTTAGATGGGCGGTCTTTGGTTGCTTATTTTTCGAGTACATTGCATGCAAAGGATTCGCAAAAAGCGGCACCTACCGGCATGAAACCTTGACTTCTTTATTACATATTCCCGCAATTGCATGCTCAAACACGCAGAGGTGAAGGGTAGAATTTCTCTGTCGATTTCACTCGTTGTGCTGGTAATCAAGCAAGCGATTATTGAAGGAATGCCTATTTCGTAAAAGCAGACTGGATGGGTGCTATATTTGACAAGAAAGGGCGGAAGGTGCGTTAAGCAAAGCGAGCTCTACGATTTGACGGCATTATTGTATTTTCACAAAAATATTTAATACTTTTTGGGCGGTTGACGTTGCTTGCTGCCGAAGAGGCAATGGCGAACCAAGCAGCCATCGATTGAACGAATAGGAGTTTAATTTTTTGTGGATGAAAACTGCGTTAATGCTGTATAATGGATCTGTTCTCCGTTTAGCCCAAATATTTTTTCAAAGGTTTCCCCACAAGTGTGTTCCATTTTCCATTATTACCTTCTCAGTATAAACCGAATGCTCTCAATCCGAGATCAAGTACCATCTTCACATTATACTTCAGCATGCCCACCGAATATTCCATGAAGAGGGGGAATCATCGATCTATCCAACAGCGTGAAACAATAGGGATTAGGTGTTGCGTGTGAAATGATCTTTGCTTCTTGCATCTCATAACGCAGCAGTTACATCATCGCTCACATAGACATGTCGACTTTTGACAACGGTGAACAATGCGCTAATTTGGTGTTTTGATGAAGCGATATCCTTGTCTGCAATAAGCTTTTCACCTAATTCCATGAATCAAGGTGTAATTCGAATATAGCAACCTGCTCAAAGGTGAATATAATCTTCATTGTGTAGATTCACGGATAATTAATCTGCACCAAATAGACAGCGAATGCACAGTATCCCCGTGTCCATTCATGCGCTTGCAATTTTACGAAATTTATTAAAGTCAGCGGGAAAAAACAATTCGATTCAAGTAAGCCATCTTATAACGTCACATCTTTCAAGCATCAGCCCTTAACTCGGGTGTGTTTGCGATGCCACTGGAAAGCAAAAGAAACAAAAGCGTGATGACTTGTTGCTGTCGTTGAAGCTAGGTCATCCCACGCAGCAAATTAGTACCGCAATGTGCTGTTATTACTTTGTCTTCTAAAACATTGGATAAGCTGCGTAACATAACGAAACACTTCGTCAGCCTTCGGCAGGTACATATTGCTTATTTGTTGCAGAAATCTGTAACTGCAAAGCTGAATGAAAATGCACCTACAGAGATACATCTCGGGACATCGCTTATCCGATGCCCCTGTTTTCAAGAACAGTTTAATAAAGATTCATCGATCTTTGCCAATATGGTCGAAATATTATGCAAATACAGGAATGACACTTTCTTCTTGTATCAAACTTATGAAAACACATAGATACATGTGTATAGATGGAAACATGCATTTATAAACCATATATGAAGTTGGTACTATATGTTGTTAGCATAAATTTGCGAAGCGCGCGTCAAAACAACCAATACTTTATGACTTCCGCGAACTTCAGTGCAAGAAGTATTTCCCACAAGGCAGTTTCTTCGTTTATAACTTAATTCGAGTGCTATAAATTAGCAGTGCTCTTTCTGGATTAGCATATATTTTATGGAGGATATACGGAGAACATTTAGTGAAATGGGAGACAAGTTCGATTTAGGAATAATATTAGAGATTGTTGTATTTGCAAATGCGATTTCCTTCTCGATTGACGACGTTGATATCGATGCTGCACAATTCAGTTCATCTGCGATTATTTATTGTCGATCATTTTTTCATGATCAGAAATTTGAGGGAACCTTAATAGGTGCATTTGAACTTTGCGATGAATATGAGTTGAATGAACGCATAACGCGACAATTAGATTGCCTTGAGTGGGGCAATGTCACAATGAAGAATGCGAATTGTTCGGGAAGGAAATTTCATGCACTGAGAATATAATTGTTTCATTGCATTCATCCATCAATGCCTATCCCAATACAACTTTTATTACGGCTTCAATTATAATCAATCATCGCTCACTATTCCTATATGAAATGAGTGCAGAGCATGATATGACTGTAGGACATCAGTAAACGGCAGATGCCGACACTCACATAACATACATTGACTGCAAGCATGCAATTGCACGTTTCTTTGCCATAATATTGCTGCAAAAGCTGATGCTTTTGCAGCAATATTATGGCAAAGAAACGTGCAATTGATAAATCGCAATAGATTGGTCACGTCTATGCCTTCTCTTGTAGAGTTGTATTAGTTGGCTGCAATCTCAAACTTTCATGCCGAATGCCTCGGAGCAAATGTCCCATTAACGAAATCCGATGAAATGTGCTGATGAAGCGATTGCTTTGCACCTGAAGTCGCATCGAAGACTCTCTAGTGGTGAACTTCCTTAGCTTCGACGAATATTCTCTGGGGCATATGAAATCGTTGTTTGCGGATGACTAATACGTTTACTACAAGTGAATTTTTTGAAGTGAATCGTGTCATAAAACTCGGCTTCACCGTTAAGCTACATCGTTGCTACTACTGGGGGACTTATTGTTACTATATTACAATATTGAAGCTATATTGGTCACAGAAACACTCACAGAAACTCTGGCGGTAGTTAATTGCATTAAAATGTTGCTTCTTGTGAAATTACGATCACAGTATGCCGAAACATGGCGATTTTTCCACTGATCTGATCCTCCATTCCTATTGATGAAACACAACTTTGGCTAAAGCGTTTTTTGCTCATCTTTTTATGTTGCTTATTTGTTATGTTATGTATACACCGACTTCATAGGGGCAACTGAAGAATGGAATGCGTACTTGAAATATATTACTTATGAAAGGGTGTTCCATCATCCACTCGACATTGTATTAATAAAGCTGTTTAATTAATGATTAGCTTATAAGGGACAGAGATGTAATGAAGAAATGCTACGCTCAAAATAAAGCAATTTGCGTTACTTCGGGTCAGTGGTATACTTCTCTCACAGGAATTGCGCTCATTTTTTTCAAGAGGTGCTTAAGCTCTCATTATCGACACATGCTATAAGGGCGGCGTTCTTCTGTTAGCGTGCACTAAGTGAGATTGAGCATCTAATATGCTAATTACAAGGACTACCGCCGGACGAGAAGCACCAAGATTATGAGCACATCCATGAATTGTCGGATGTGATCAGAAAGCGGTTATGCTCTTTAGGGCATGTGTGCCGCTAAGAAGATGTAAGCCATAGCAAGAGAATGAACGTCTGCAGCTAACCTTCATGATCCCAGCGGAATACCGCCTAGCCTACTCATGTGCCACTAATCAAATACTTTAGTCGCTGATTTAGGTGCCCTACAAGTCCCGACGAATGTGAGAGGGTGTTGGCGCTGATGAAGGAATGGTATGAAATGAACTTCTCAATGTTAAGAGTGAAGCAAAGTGGAAGGTTTGACTTTCTTGGGATCAAACGAAGAGATGGTGTGCTTTACAGGCAATTTGTAAAGAGTGCGAGACCCATATTGCGAGCGTTGAGGACTGAAATAACCTGTTAAGTCACCTGATTTGCCGAACAAAAAAGCATAGTTTCAAGGTGTTGATCGTTTAGTTCTAGAAATGGATAAACCTGCAAATCACTTCCTCTCTAGTCTGCCCCTAAATAGCGGAATTTTCTCCTGATTTCCTTCTAGTCATAGGATTTCAAAGTAAGCCGGATTCCTTTATATGCTTCATTTACAAATGAGATTAAGTTGTCGGTGCTCTGAAACACAATATAACTCAGCTAACAGCACTTTTTTTTCTCGGAAGCTCAACTTAAGCTTCATCTCTATATCTGATTCCCGTTGATCAGTACAGTGTTCTGTACCCTCACCTCCCCCACCTCTCTTTAGTCATTCTTATTCTCCACCTATCGCTAGTATCCCGAGGATGTCGAAACCTCGATTAATGCGTATGCGAATGCATACGTTGCTTGCACATTAAGAGCAGCTAAATAGCGTAGCAAATTTGCATAGTGACCTGAGTGACCTGAGGATTCTCCCGCGTAAAACGCAGAAAGCACCGTATCATCATTGGCGCGTCTTGCTCTCTCGCTTAAGTGGCAGGTGGTATATTGCGATGAGGGGGAGGAAGGAGTTCGGGTAGATGGTCAATAAGAGTATGCTTGTCGAAGAGAGCACAGATAAGCGCCATGCAAATTTGTACTGCGGTTAGCGTGTGTGGATCGTGACGAGCAAACATAATGACTGTTGAGAGGCGTTCGTGCTGAAAGCTCTTATCGAAGCTCACATATATATTTCATCGAACAATGCCTATTTGCGGGTAAACTTTGGATAACAACGTCAAGTTCTTTTTTTCTGATTCATCGTAACAATGGAGGGATTTCAGACGCTTCATAAGAGATTTCAGCACTTTTCCGCTCTAATTCGGATATAAATGAAGTAATTTGGATATAAATAAATGAGGCTTTAATAAATTGAATAACTTTATTCGTTGCATTGTGCATCGCACTTTCTGACGATTATGTGCGAAATCTTTTTACTGTATTTCTATAAAGCTAGGTGGCACATATCTTTCCACCTGCACCGCTACCTGTACGCATAAAATAGGTGTTGCAATGATGCGAGTAATTTTTTGATTCACACTTAAGTCCATTGTTGTTGGCGAGTTAGTGTTGCTCATATAAAAGGTGCCAAGTGCGCAATTTCTGTTAGTGCAGGTTATTTGTGTGAATACAACGGAAGCTTACCTCAAACTGAATGCGCAAGCGAAGCCCTATTGAAGCTGATGACTTGTAGTATACATCCAGTGCTGCTTCGGTCCAACACTCAGGCCTCCTTCACTTGAAATCCGAAAATGAACAATGTAGTGTGTATCATGTTTTATTTAAACGCTAGAGGATTGATATCATCTGAAAGCAATCACGGAGGGACAGTTTTTCTTTCTCTCCATCATCTCGACAAAATCGACTTCGGGAGCAATCATAATCAGTCACCTTACTCAAACTATTAAGCTTATCTAAGGCACTGCTTTTACTCCATTAATACCATTAAATTACTGACGTCAGATCTTTCTATCCATATTTTCTTTTCATTCATTGTCAGCTCACTTGGATGTCATGCATCTGCATTCTAGAAGTGACGAGACCTCTGCAGGATGCAAATGAAATTGAGTAATAATATAGTAAAAAAACCATTGAGCTAAGCGAGATAACGTGACCTACCTGCACGCAAGATCCATTAGTGCTATATGGTCGCATTCGAGAATGTGACAATTTGAGGGCAGATAAAGTTGACTTTGTAAATGTTTCTTACTGCAAAAAGCTCGTAATGATGACAATCAGGAGTGGATGCGTTCTTGTTGTCAATGAACATAGAGAGGCGAGCGAATGTTAATAACCCTGTTGTTTTATAGTTGCCGAGTTGTGTGTTGATGAAGTGTTATGATAGGAAGCTGTAAAACCGTAACACTATCAATTGGTTGCCGCAATTACAACACCTGCGTGCCTATAGATATGATCATCGTGAACCATTGTATCAAAGATCATATCTATCTGAGCGCTACCGTCCTTTTGAATAGGTTAATATTTTCGGTGGTTATTAAAATTGATTCCCGCCTTTTTTTAAGCACTTTTCGCATAAATGTTTCGTATGAAAATGAAAATATTACTAATTCTAAGTGAGTGTTGTGGCTTCTTGAACTATCTGACATATATGACCTTAGCATTTTAATTTCGCTCACCGTACGAAACGATATGAATTCCTGAGGGTTTTTTTTTCGAAATGTTGTGAAGCACCGAAAATTTCTTCATGCTCTTTTGTGGAAAACTGAAAAATAAATTAACTGGTCATGTAGAACACACCAATTTAGAGTAGAAAAGTGGTGTTTCCAATGCGTCGATAAAGAAACATGACCCAAAGCTCGTCTAGTTGACAGTGTAAGCTCTTTGCTGAAATATAATGCATTATACGGACAATACGGACACTTTTCAATCGCAGACAGTTTTTGAAACTTTTCTTCTTTTTCTTACTACTTCCCTTATATTTCAATATAATTCACTCTCTATGCATGAAATCGATTTGCATCATCAACTCACCGCAAATTTCATTGCGCTGACACTGTTGCAACCGTAGATGGCACTCTTGGTTATTTCCGGAGTTGTTCGTGGTGACCGCCCGTTAACTTGATCGCTCAATTATCCTTACATCAATTCGGTGAGGGATTTCTTCGATCGTTTGGATTCTAATCGCACAAATAAATGAATTTCTGAAGGAGTTGAATTCCGTAGCCGTCCATTCATCGTTTCTCGGGATCGTGATGGCGCATTACCGCCTGAAACTGTCATTTGGGGCGTATGCATTCGTATGCATCAAAATATGCGTGCATTTGTGCATGGTTGACAAGTCCCTGCGTCAGTCTGTGTCTCGTAACGGAAATGAACGATGTGGGTACTATAAACGACAAATGCACAACTCATTTATTTATTAATGAACACTACACTACGATCCATATATATCGCAACGAAGCGATGCCTATCGAGTCAGATCTATGTTATTTATTCATTGCGTACAGTTGGCATTACTATCGATGCCATCGATGCTTGAGTGTTCACATGAAATTTATGGACATCGCTAAGGATCGACGTACGAAGAACTATAGTTGAAAACATCTTGTACTTATGGGATTCAATTTTATGATGCTTATTTTTATGTGGCGGTCTTCTATCAACTGTCCTATTACGGATCCTTTCTCACCTGTCACGAGCTGTATGGTTCAGATTTGAAAAGTTCACCAAAATTCTGTTGAATGAATTTAATGAAACGTCAACCCACCTAGTAATGGCTGCAGTCATCGTTACATTGTGTTCTTCTATGTTTAGATAGCAATGACATTGCATTTTCTTCGCGGATTTACAAACAATTTCTCAATTGGCTGGACTTCCCGGAATATTTACCATTTCACAGCGCTTATGTTGTGTTATGAAAGTCTGCTAGACAATTCGGCCCCACTACTTGTATCAGAAATATTCGCATCAAATAACACCGAAATATTTCAGGAATCGTTTATTCACCGATATAGGTTATAATCATTATCGCCTCTTCTTTGAGATGCAATCAATGCGAACATCTGCAGCAGCTCATTAGCTAGTTCATGAACAGTCCGCAATCGAGTACAACCTGAAGCGGCATCTCGTACCTTTAATCATAGTCGATTATCTCTGCATCGCAGCGATACGAACCAATCCACTGAGTTTCTTTTAAATGTCGGTTTTTTTGTGCAATTGGAGAATGTAACTGAATCAGCAAAGGGATTAGTTGCTAAACGCGCCATTCGCGCACTTCCATCATTTTCATTAATCCCATACTCAAGGTTGAATACTCTCCTTATCGTTGAGATATTTGTAATGTATTATCGACGCACGTTAGCAAAGAATAAATCCTGCTGTGAAAAATTCATTTCTGTTTCACTTGCCGACAAAAATGCTATTTTAATTGTTTTCACGATTGCTTCCATGAGGAAAGCTAATTTTATCAACTACACAAGCTTTCATGGCATGGTGGAAGAAAAGGGAGATTAATATGAGAGGAATCAGGTGGACAATAAAGAATCGCCTCTAGCCATACCAGGATTTCCAAGCGGTCATACAGTACCACCCAGCACCTTTAGATCCTTCAAACATGTCCTAAGTGGCGGGTCCACAAAAAAATTTTCGCTCTTCAATATAACCAGAAGATTCATTGGTTCGCATTTTATGTATGACCCAATGTAAATGAAATTGATACAGAAGTTGATTGGAAGAGATTGAGACTTTTGTTTCCACGTGGAAACGAGAAATTAGTCGATATTTCGTGAAGATTTTATCGCTGGTTATTGAGATACACAGTAACAATCACTTGAAAGCGGAAATCCCGATAATACTAATGCTACGACAAACTCTTCTGGTTACTGTAATATAAATACTACTGTAGTAGATTACTGAATTAATTAAGTATTTAATATATGCTTCTCTTGTAATGAATCACTCTAAGATTCAAATTGATAGCAGTCTCTCAAAATAATTTCCTTCCAAGTGAATTCATCCATTCTTGCCATCAATCGCATCAAATACTCACTGTCAGCTTGATACACCTTCAACAGTAACGTTGATTTGAACATCATATAAATAGCTCCCACTTTAATCCTGAAAATACATAAAAACACTTCAGTACACCCCCACTTGAATTGTGGAAATGACGGAAATTGCGAAGAAAAAAGTGAAAAAGGATGGCGACCGGATGAGATCAAAGAAAGCTTTGTGAAGTTACAGTCAGCAAAAAAAAGAAACCGGTCATTGGTTTTCCTTTGAGATCGTTTTTGCCACCTCGAAAGATAAATCCATGGATAAAGAAGCCGCCATTCGCAATGGGTTGCCAGCTCAACACCATGACCATGTTCATGACTTCGTCAATGACCACCAAACCGAAAACCGGACTTGCTACTTATATTCATTTTCCAAAACATTTGATCATCAAATGCAATAACGACATGCCAAATTTAACACTGCTGTGCTCGTTAACCCAAACATCTCATCCGAACCGCACTCTCAAGCAGGAAATGCGCTTGTGGAAGATCGACGGTTGCGCCTTTTATAAACATACACAAATTTTAGGTCAATGTACAATTTTACGAGGCATAAAAACATACATGTCATTTTCGTAATACTACACTCAAGGTTCCGTACTTTTCCTTAACACACAAATGCCGCAGGTGCACTTGCCACGGAAACAAAACTATAGGCGTTTTCGGCTTTTGCTTGCCTTCTTTGACACTCATCACCATTACTGCGTCCAACGCCAAATACGAAACTCCTCTACGATTGCTGTTGATGATGTCGTAGATGTTAGCGTTGAGGAATACAGTACTGAAATGAACGGTTATAAAGACACTTTTATCTCCGTTCGCCATCCCTTCGCCAACCTCCTCTACTTCTTCATGCCCTTTCCTCACACAAGTAATTTCCGCGTCAAGATATCGGTAGCGAGCTTGAACAGTAAACGCTGCCTACGTCCACAACGCAGTCATCAGAATGTCCGCTTGAAAATGGCAAAGATAAAGTAAACCACCCAACTCTTGAAACAACGCGCCTGTGAACGCAAAAAGAAGGAATGTCATGGTTATATGACATATCAGCAGAGTATTCCTCTTTTGATATGTGATATACTACAGTATTCCTCTACCTAATCCAACCATTTATTTCCTTCTAGGAACCAGATGTTGTTGATTCAGAATTGCAGCGCAAATGTCGCAGAAAATGGATTCAATGAGACGTGTCACGTGCTGCTTGCAAAAAAAGGGTAATGTCCCCTCAATGAATGAGCAACGTTTATTTGCAAAGTGTATTTGTTCATCAAGTTGCATTGAGCGCCGTATGTGAGGCGCCAAAATTTGAATCAGCACAGACAATGGATTAACTGTCGATGGGGGTGCGAAAGATTGGGCGTTGTTTTATAAATGAGACGACGATTTGATTCGAACTGGTTCTTTTGCAGCTGTACTCATTTTGTGGGCCATAGACGTTCACTTTTTCTAAGAGGATTATGCTTCTTTGATGGCCCACTCGGCATTCGTTTATCGTGCAATATAGATTATTGAATTTCCTCAATGAGTCGATCGCAAAAGACATCTCTAGCAGCGATCAATCCGAACATCATCTCAAAGAATGGCAACTCTAAAAATTGTGTCACTATGTAGGTGAACTCGCTACTAGAAATAAACTGTGCTGCAATAAAAGTGAAACTTCAAGAGGTATCGAGTTTTGACGGAAATCGTATCCCATTCTTTCTACAACCTTCTCCCCGCCTAGTTTTAAATTCCAAGCGAGTTTCGCTTTTTGATGAAACAGCTTCAAGAATTTGCTCCCATCTTACAATGATAGACATGAGAGACGACGAATTTAGTAATATTTTCTTTTTGAGTTGGACCGGTATTGGATGCGCCTCATATATTTGACCTGAATTTAGTATGTGACCTAAATTGAACCCGCAGCCATTGATATATCAGTGTACAACCACTACAGCCCGATAAGTTGCGTGCATCGACAAGTTCTGGACATATGCAACCGCAGTTGCGTGTTCTCAAATGAAACATGTGCAACACGTGCTTGCCCGATCCAATAAACGCTACAGGCAACAAAGAGGTTGTACCAATAAGAGAGGCCCGCCTGTCACCTCATTGCGGGTGGACGTTCGTCAAGCCAACAATGTCCACATCTGCGCTCATCTCAATTCTAAACGACTTTATTCGATCAATTATGTGTTAACTGTCTGCTAAAAATCCATTCGTGGAACATCGATAAGTCTTTCAGCGATGTGACATGGCGCCAACTTGCTCACCGCTACAATCTGAATATCGGCTTCAGTTCGCCGCACATAGAAATTACATTTAATAATGGGTCATTCGCTTGAGCAAAGATACAACTGCTAAAACCCTCATATCATAAGAAGCATCTTCACACCGGCTCCATCATCGTTATGACTCCAGAGAGGTGCAGCACTCTTCTCATTTTCTATAAATTCCAAAGCGGCTCTAAAGCACAACATATTTTAGTGATAATGGACTGGCATAAAAATTTTTTCGGAAAATCTTCGAAATTTCCACTGCAGAGCTAACGATGATTTCAACACTAGCAATTGCTGCTTAGATGGCAAATCGGTGCACAACATTCTGCAAACATTGTTTTCACACTCCGGTGGCTCGTGATAACGCCTAAATAAAAGTGACACCGTTTGTTAAGAAGTGCATTTTTCCGTCGAATCCATTTCCGCCTTAAATTAATTTCTTAAATGGTCGTTTATTTTGTTTCATTTATATTCTTCGAGTTCAAAATTTGGCTATCTTCCAAATGCTTCACTGTTCTCATTTTTCAACTTTATCAGCATTCATTTTTTTAAGGGTATGGAGATATCCTTTTATAATACGCGTCTTTCTTCTCCTCCCTTATTACCTAAATAGCTCTTTGTTTCTTTGGTTTATTGCTCATAAAATTGTCGATTGACGTAGCCATTTTGATGTTAGTATATGGGGGTGATGATGGGTGTGGTGCCATTTGAGTAACCTCATTTGATAGATTGCTATCGTTTGATGCAATTCACCCTCCTTCAACAATTTTTTCTCTTCCTGAAATTTCTTCACAATTTTGCAGTTACTGCGATCTCTTGCAATTTTTTTTTTTTCCGAAAACGGAATTGCATCAAGGTCAGTGGGCATACGACCCAGTTATACGGTTAAAACTTTGATGAACTATTGCGTTTGTTATGCATCGCAATTAGGGACGCTGGTTGAAGGTATGAGTAGCGCATGCTGACCACTTCCCCATATCCCTTTTTCCCCTTTTCCATATCCTTAACATATAACCGTTACTTTTCCTTCCTTGTGTTACACAGACTCATATAGATGGAAGCCAAAAACGTACACCGAATGTGTTCGTGAAAAATTCATAATTAGTGTTCGTCTACGCTCCGCACTGAATTATGCAGGGATTGATGATTGAATAAGTGGTGTCTCAATCAAATTGAAGGCAGATGAGCTTGTTGCATGACAGTAATTTCCCACAGATAATTTGCGCAAACTGTCTCCGCGGCTGCGAACAGTGTAACCCTTCGGTCATATCCGGTTTACCAGCGCTAAGATGAGTTCAGAGTTTGAGGGAAAACTTTTTCGCGCACTTCGAATGGTTCCGTCAGATGTAGCCATCGGACGTGGTCAGTGTGCTCGAATGATGGGCGTGGCTTGCTTGACCATCACGGGCCGACCATCACCACTCATGACGGCAGTGTTTCTCTGTGTGTCATCGAGGCACGCTTCTCAGCTGTTGCATTTGGATATCGTGTCGCCGAAGTTACTGGTTTTGTTGAAGGTGTATCTTCGTCACTGTCTGTGCACTTCGAACTTGTCTTACCTGGCTTCTACAATTCTGAGAGAAACTATGCCAAATTCAGTGAGCGCTACTTCAGTAACTACCGACAGATTGCGGAAAACGAAGAACGGTGGAGTTGCTAACAAACTACCTCATCAGGTGTTGAGAAGAAACGAGAGGGAGAGGAAAAGAGTACAACAGGTGAGATCATGCTTACTGTCCATTGGCTTGTTTTTATTCCTAAAGTTTTCCTAAAGTTCGAGGGCGTTAACTATTTCATCTGTTCATATGTATTGACTTAGGTTGAGGCTGTGCAATCTTTTGTTCAAAGATGCAGTTCGACCGTATTCCTTCATCATTCTGTGGCATTTCCGTTGAATATGTTCTTTTTTTTTCTCATAAAATAAAGGCGGAAGGATCGTGGAAGTGCTTTTGTTCAGAATTCTTTCTCACAATGGTCTCTATCGGCTGAATATTTTTGAATGAAGAAAATTTATTGACGATATCTTGCACGACAAAGAAATACTGAAATATGCTTTGGAAACAGCATAAAAAAACGTATATTGAATAAACAAATGGCATAAACGATATCTCAGCTAGTATTGTCTTCAATGCTTTTTTTCATATTAGCTGTTATTTGTTGATATTACGACTAAATGGTGTTGTCTTGTTTGGTGATTCATTGAAAGAAATCCATTCGCGCTGATGAAATTTATTGTATATTCTGAATCGCACATAGTGCGTAAATTATTGGTGTCCTCAAAGACTGTCACACGAAGAGAAATAATTCAGATATGTAAGGAACATAACGACGCTTGTACTGCAAAGAATGTTTGTGCTATGTGATTAGTGACCTCTTTGTGCTATAACAATTGAGCTTTGCTGATGAAATTGCCATCTACCTCTAACTGAGTAATTCACCTCCATAGTAGTGCCCGATTTGAAGGTGTTGTAAGTGCTGCAGTTTTCCACGAGTTTGCAGTATGCCTCACATATAGTCAATTTACTCTGCAAAAGTAAGGCTTGAAGACTGTTATTTGCATATTGCCATTAGGCCTCTAATGCATCCATCCTGTGCCTTGCAAACTATACCCTTCAGATAATGAGATTTTATGCCGTAGGCTATTGAATTGTTCACACGACTTTCCAATAAAGGGGGATGTAATAAGAAAGTGGTAACTGAGCTAACACCTAACCTATTCGACCATCATATGCCATAAGAACTACCAATGGGGAAGGGGATGTTATGGAGCGATTGGAAACTAAGAATTTTCAATTAAAATTGAAACTGCTTTTTCTGTGCCTTACAAAACAGAACATGAAAAAGCGATAAGATGAATGAATAAAGGGGTCAGCGAAATAATTTCCAAATAACCTCACTGCATAATTATGCCGCATCATATTGATGATGCTCATTTTTCCTCTCCTCATTGATGTGCTTGATGCTCACTCAATGCTTCCAACAGAGCGCTGATTACTATGAGTTCATCTTAATTTATTTCAGGTAAACCTTGGATTTGTCCATCTTCGCGATCGTGTTCCTCAGTCTACATCCAGCAAAAAGTTGAGCAAAGTGGAAACGTTACGTGAGGCAGCTCGCTATATCCAATATCTACAGGATATTCTACGTGGTGACTGTGACAAACCATTTGAACCACTCACGCCAATCATGGACTCACCCACCTATACGCCTCAAGAGCCAAGCACCTCACAAGACAGTTTCTACAGCAATGAAGAATCAACCGAGTGCTCTTATACGGCATCACTTGTTGACCAATACGCTACTCCACAGTATTATCAACAATATCCAACGAATCACTGCTATAGGCCTCATTTCACGACTTCATTCCAGATGGTTAAATCTGAGGGTGTCTCTCCGAATAGCTCATACGGATCAGGCTCTGATAGCTCTTCCTTGGATGACGGCCGGTTTCGGACACGACAGTTCATCATTTAACTGATGCGCTCAGCTGACGTGTTGTAATTATTTTTTTACTGCCCAAAGTGCAATATGTGGAAAATTGTTCCGGTTTACGGTGTAAGATATCATCACAGTGGTAAGGAAATTGTTTCGCTGTAGAACAGCGACAATATAAAATGGCTCCCATTTGAATTTGTTCTCTGTCAGGTCCTGTAAACAGTGAAATTTATCCCTCAATAACAAGATGGGATATACAATGTAATGATATTGAAATGAAAAGCAGTAGGTTCAGCACAGGAATAAGCGATGTTGGGTTATGCCGCAAGGCATTCATGCATATTCAAACCTCTTTTGATCGCTCATGGAAGCAAACAAGAGGATTTCTATGTGGCGGAGAGAAGGGACTAAAAAGAAGTTGAATAACTAAGACGGCTTCATCAGAAAGTCATCTGCGTGCAAAATTTACTGCCTTGTCATCTCATCGTTGAAGCCTCTTATTAAATACAAATGCTGTCTATATCCGGTTCATTCGTCGACGTCGTTGATCCTCCATTTTTCTGTTATCTTCGTCGTTCATTGAAGAATACTCAAAATTGGTCTCATTTGTTCAGTTTTATTTATCTACACTCGCAATGTAATATTTCGTGTCTTTTTTATCACATTGCCAATTATACAATTGTTTTATTTTGTGTTCTTATTGTGCAAAATTTATTGATGAAACTATGAATAAAACTTCGGAAAAAATTAATTTTCTTGTGTGTGATGTTGAGAGATTGCTATTATCTCTTGACCATCAGCACAACCAACCAATATAGGGAAAAAGTAATTCGTGGGAATTTTTGGTTTTGAAATAAACATCATACGATTGAACAATGTACAGGAAATACTACAAGATACAAAGATACGAAAGTAGGTGTAATTTCATCGATTCCCTTACCGATGCGGCTGACAGCCGTGCCCACATATGACTGTTGTGACCGGGTTATGGGGCGCCTGGTGGTCGATCTTCCGGCGATCCGTTGGGAAGTCAGCCGGGAGTCGAACCTGGCTTTCTTCGCTTAACAGGCGAAGGCTCTACCGCTGAGCTACCAACCCCCGTGCATGAAATATTATTTCAAAAGAATTCTACATAATCGCCGCATTTCGAAATATACTCAGGTCATGCACGGTGATTTAAATTTAGTACAATTTGAGATCATGGTTTTTATAGGTTACATCGGCTTTATTACCATCAATATCCATCAATTAATTGGTATAGACAGGAAGAACGAATATTCTCACTTATGTTCCACAAATGTACAGTGAAAACTTGAAAGTTTCCCGAAGGACACCATTGCTGAGTGATGGAAAAGAGAGATCCTGTCAATGAATTATACCAACACGGAGATATGGAAAGGTCTCCGTGTCTCATCATTCAGAACTTGGAATTCAGTGATGCATTTGAAAACTTTTCCAAGCCATAATAGCAGTAATCAGCAAACTGCAGTGATAAATACTCAGTGATTGACCATTAATCAAGAGTTATAATTTATTGTTGAAAAGAGTCCGTTGATGGAATAAATGAGCATTTAGAAATGCCATTGAGCATTTTAGAAGGCGAAGCTGCAAGATTTTCGATGTGTTTCCAATTCGAATTATCTCCTAACATTTTTGAATTGCTTGAGTCGTATTCCATTCAGTTCTGTTCCGATTGCAGAACTAGCTGAACATCTTGCAAATAGACGAATTCTCTTTGCACTTATAGACAGTCGACGTACAATTTTTAGTTGCACGCTGAATGGAAACTGCGAGCGAAAGTTTCATGTGATATGCATGTTTCTTATTATGAAGGTATCTGCTTTATCAGGCGAAAATAAGAAAAAGTCGTCTGCGCAACAGAAAGAAGTGACCGTTAAGCTCTGCTCTGTCTTGAAACAGGCCATAAGGTGACGGGGGAGGAAAGTGGATGGTGAAGGTTGACGGGGTAGAAAGATCCTAGCAACTAGCGAGGTAGGGGTTAGCACAGTTCGTTGGATAAAAGAATGGGCTATCCGACCGGATGGCAATGTGAATATTTGAAGTGTTCGGTTGCTAAGGAACGTGAAATTTGCACTTGGTGCAAAAAAAAGAGACAATTGACATTGACATAGGCCATTCACCGTTACAAGCGTTCTTTGTGTGGTTTTTGTGTGCACCTCTCGCATAGCATTTCTCTTCATGAATTGCTCTTAGAGGTGTCATTTCAAGGCTTTCTCTCTTTTTTAATGTGAAATCCAAAAGGAAGCATCTAACAAACCTCATAGAAAGAGAGTACATCCTCCAGAGAATATGTTTTAGACGATTTCGACTTTTCATTCTAAACGACGGTGATGGCATCAAAATTTTAGTGAAGTATTTTATCTGAAGAAATTCGTGAAAACGATGCAAAACTTCTGCAAATATTAAAATTTCTGGCATATCTTTGAACATTCCTCTCGCAGTAGGACGTTGCTTACTAAGAATAGCGGATTGTACCATATTTTGTCAATGATTCAGACTGACTATATTAGTCGCAAAATTAGAAGAAACATCATTTAGATTAACGCGGATGTGCGTGCCACCCTAACAGTGAAACTGAATTTCCGCGAAAATTGTGAATAAAGCTGGCATTGCAACCAGTCGGATACCCCTTCAAGAAATGATTGTTTAGCTACCAAAGTAGTAGGCGCAACTACTTCATCAACATCTCAATCAGAAGATCCATACTGAGCTATAAAAATGTGGAAGCGTGGATAGTATGAAGAGAAAGCAAACTATCCAAAATGCATTTATGACATTATTTCTATAGTTTTTGCATACTGCTTCGCACGCTATGTTTGATGGCCAAAAACGGAAAACAGTGAGCCCTCTGGTATCTTTCTCAGGTTGTTTTTCAGGTGGAAATAAGGTTTAAAAATAAGATCTAGCCTCTGCAGGTGTTATGCGTTGGCTTAGAACTGACCTCAGTGAGTCTTCCCTATTCATCGCCCGGTTATAATTGCTTGTTTCCGTGTGCTCGTTTGTGGCCTGTCGACAAACCTTTCGATTGCTCTTATCTCCTAAACAAAATACATTTTCTTAATTTTCCCCTGCTCATAGCATTTATCATATTGATACCGTTTCGTGACAGCCCGCTAATAGACACTCACATAATTTATATGAATCTTTAATACTGTGAATCTGTGAATCTGTGGTTGCGAAATATTTCGTATTCGGTTCAGTTATCGCATCTCCATGAAAAAATTTTAAGATGTGAAGCAAAGAAACTCCACAACTGCCAAAAGCATGAACAGCGAAAGATCATCAGAATTAGATATGAACACTACAATTTTATTTCCCATATTGGAATTCATTTTGGATCCCGGGCGACTCATATTTTATAGCGACGCAGTGGTATATAGTTTACACTCCATCATATGCCCATACTTCCTGCGCCGTTACAAAATCTTTTTCTTGCAGACACTCGCAAAAACATTCCGAAAGAAAGTAGATGATTGTAAATCTTATAGAAATATTCTTCTACCGTGAAGGCACAGAAGAGATTCAAAAGAGAGGACATTCAAAGTATTGCGACGACTCAAAAAATCCATCCTTATATGAACCCCTTATTAATTGCAGACCAATTGTCATATGCCATGGTATATTTTCGTGTTTTCTTACTGAAAATAATGCACGTAACATACCACAGTTATATGTCGCATTGGTCATAAATATGATTGCACGAGACACACATCTCACAGGTGCGCAATTTTGTTTTCCGATTTCGCTCATTTCTCAGAATGAAGAACGCACAAATTAGCGAAATGCGAATGATGAATGCGTGGAATGCTTTTCCTCTTCCTTATACGCTTCGACAACAAGCGAACCGTATTCCTCAATTGTCTGCAAATAATGCGTTCTTTTCTGTCAATGAGCCATCTTTCGCTAGATATTCGCTGATACACATATTTCATTCACTATTTATCCGCAATTTTAGTTAATTCTTGGATGGAAATTTGATATTCGTCTGTCGCTAAAATGTTGCTTATTTTCGCTAGAAGCACGGCTAATTTTGCAAAGCTATTTGAGATTTCAACAGTTAACTTTATCTGCGAGAAGTTGTCGAAGGCTACTTGTTGGGCAAGGGGAGGAGAAAGGAGGGAAGAAGGAGGACGGTGAAGAGGCTGGCGAGGGGGTAGGGACTCCTGTTGGCATATTTGGCACGTATATGACTGAACTTTCATAAATATGTACTGTAAACTCTATTCGGAGGTCACGTTACACTGACTTCTTGCATCACTAATTGGGGGCTCACGAGTGTCTAATCCAATAACGCTGTTTACGAAAGATTACATTCCAAGTCGCCCACTCAGGTATTGGCTCTTATGATTTTTTTCAGACAACTGTAATACATGTTTGCCACTCTTTCATTTAATCTCCTTCCCTCCCTTCCTTGATTCATTTTGCACTCAATCACAAGCGGAACCAGATGGGCTACGAGGCTTTGCGTTCGTGCTGTTACGAATTCGAAGCGTCTGTTTACAAATACGCGGACGTAATTAAAGTGGCTCAGTGATTCATCGCTTCAAGGTGCAGGATAACCATGCGATAAGACCCGTCTCCGAGAATCGCACAGATCCAGGAAAAGAGAAACCGGACAGGTGGATTGATGTATCCTTTGCGCAGTGTTGAACCCGTGAGGTCTACCGGAATGAGTTGCGTAACGCTCGCACGCACGCGTCAAATTACGATCTGGTTAGCTTAGTGGGCACAGAGAGTGACCATGCCATAAGAATATGCTCGTAAATTGTAAACGGCTAATTTAATGGAAAATTGCCCAATTCGGAGCGTATTGTGCGCATTCATCGTTCTGACGTAATCTAATTGCGAGGTAAACCAAATTGCTTCCTAATCCAACCACTTCCGATCATCGTTCCCAATCGTATCCTTGCCATCTCTTCAGGTAGGCTCCATTCGAAAGAATAATTTTAAAAGTGAGAGGTAGGATCGGTTCTGGGAAATAATTTAAGAAAGAACTCTACAGCAGAAACAGTTTATGATTAGCGAATAAACTTCGTGCTTCCTCTTCATCAAAGTAATGCTGCGAAAAGATGAGCTTGCTTCAAACATGTGATTGGAGGGTGGTCATATCAGAGAAGAACTCTTGATCGTTTCCGGGCAAGAATCCTTAGCCTATAGTTTTAATGATCATACTTGCAAAGATTCTAGTTATCACCTCGCTTCCATGCAAAAATACTTCAATTTGAACAGACAGCGGTACACTGGAATAGCAAAATCAAAAACGCTTCGAATCCTCTATCATATTTGCCATATATATATATATATATATATATATATATATATAT
>JAARMF010001025.1:0-27155 GCA_022844705.1 Toxascaris leonina | reverse complement strand
AATTCCGATGAATGTAGCATGCGCCAAAAAGTTTGCAACTTGCAATATCGTTAAGTTTCAGTGGGAAAACTGCTAAAAGCCTGAAGTTTTGGACAGTGCGCGCTAGTGAGGGCAGCCCATTAACAGGTCGCAATTGCTACCGCATGCTGCGTTTCCTTTTGACTTCTCACTGCGTGCCCTCATTAGATGACTGTCACAACCAGCTGAAATGCAAACGCACACAATCACATAAATTTTCATTCATTTTCCCGGCCATAATTCTATTGTCATATATGACAGTTGAGCAAAGAACTGTGCTCAATGTTATGTGACGATCGTTATTTGATATAACACTCATAAATATTGGTGCAAACGTTTTAGAATCATTTGACGAACAACGAATAATGAGATGCAGAAAACACAGAATACATCGTATAAAGCGTCGATGCCAAGATTCCTGCTTATCAAGAATAAGGTTGTGCATCTCCATCAAAAGGCTTCAAGTTGATGCTAACATTGCAAAAAAAAAACGGCACGCTCTATTTTATTAACTGCAAGTCAGGAGTAACGGGTATTCAATCACTTCTTCGTCGAATGATAGTAGTGAATCTGCATGGAGTATTTTGTCAGCGAATAACTCTAGAAATGTTTAAAGTCAAATGAAGTAATAAAGTGAGGAACAGATTCAGTATGCACTCGGCTCAGCTATCATCTTGCTGACAGCATTAGAATTTCAAACTCGTTTTCTGAGGGAATGAAACGATATGTCTCATTCGGTTCACACACAAACATCTTATTTCACAAATGTCCAACTGAAACAGTGGAAAATTGTGATGAAATACGAAATCGCTTTTCTAACAATCGAAGAGGAAGAAGAGCATAAGCAATAAGTGGCGAATAAATGACGATATTTTAATCCTTACCAATTGAAGCTGGCATTCCAGTTTGTGAGCACGCCATCTCAAAAAGACAACCTCATCCTGTCGGTATTACTAAAAATAACGATTTTAAATATGCAATCTCCTGTAACTATATATATATATTTGATGGTAAATCAAGATATGTTCTGTTTATAATTCTATCGATTTAAGGAAGTTACACTTTAAGTGATTACGTTGGATCAATGATCGTTCTTCCATGAACCTCCACCGAATGCGTTTAAGTCATCCTTGAAGTTTCACTGATCACCTTTCTTAGAAACATGGATTTCCATTTCACGTTGCAACTAAAATTCAGAAATTTGCTTATGAAAATGATGAGGAAGCGTTATCAATGCAAATTCGCCATGCCCTAATATAGTTTCTCACGATTTGTATTTGTTATTTCCGCAGCAAAATTTCTTGCACCGTTATCAAAAAATTATACTGAACACATTCAACAAGGGATAAAAACTCGGCAAGTATTAAGCTGCACTTGCATTCACAAATTATTCGAGCTCATTTGTTTCAAGTGATGTTAAATCAGCGATCGTATCTTCTTCCTATTTGCTAAGAGGTTGCTGCCCTCAGAGATATTTTCACACCTTCAGCCAGATCCTAACTCCTCCACTAATGAGTCGAATATAAAAAAATTAAACGATAAACTAACGGCTCTATAAATGAAGAATTGAAGAGTGAAATAGTGTATTATAAGGAATGAATGAAGTATTGATATGCATGAGTGCAAATCCTAATCAAGAGATTGGGTAACGTCGAGGCAGGTGCATTGAAGGATTTCATCGCTTCTAAGGGTCATACCAAACGCAGCGCACATCGAAAACAAATAAAACAACGCACACACACACACACACAAACAAACACACATGCTGTATACAAATGATGGCTGTTTAGTGGGAATGAATTTTGTTGAATGAAGCTTCAAGGACTGCGTTTATTCATTAATGAATAAAATAGCATTTTTTTGCGATTTATAAATTTTACGGGCACGACTGTTCCTAACACTCCCCCATCATCCTCTCCAACTCGTGTCTATTTTGCAGATACGGAAATCTTTCAAATTTATTGAAGATTTCTCAGCGCTTCAAGTCTCCAGAGTTTCTTCGGATACGAATAGGTCAGAAGTGTTTTCTTCCAAAAATTGTTTTTTTGTTTTTTTTCTGTTTTTTTTTTTTTTTTTTTTTTTTTAAAGAACTGAAGTCTGATGAAGAAGGTTATTGAAGAACCATTATGACCAAACTTGTGATGCATTTATTGCATTTCTACGGTAACGTTTCACTTCTCATGCTATCAATTCCCGTTGTCGGTTTTTTGCGAAATGATCGACTCGATCAGACGACGTTATATAGGTCCTCTCTATTGACTCAATCGTTTCATTTCGCGAAACAACCACGATGCTCCCTTCTTCATCACTAACTTTCGACCCGCCGGTCACCTTCACAGCTTCTTACCTAACAGGTCAACAGATCTCGAATCTTACCTAACAGGTATCAAATTCAATATCCTATAGAGCTTACTCTACAGCAGTTTCCGTATGCCTGCAACGAACTGTGCGAGCATGCAGTATTCGGTTCGCACTTTCCTACCAATGGGTTTCTTTGAAGGAATAAATGTTTGACATGTGTAGCAAGTAGAACGGTAAATCGAGCTAAAATATGAGGAAAGCATCCGTGTGCAGTGTCCACCTCTCCAGGTCTCAACAACAAAAAAAAAAGAATCTTGAGTGTCCTATCGAATTAGTTCCATTGAATTTTAGTCGTTTCTTATCCTTCAATACTCGCTAAATCATTCCAGTCTATCAATGCGCATTAGTTGACGTGAATAAGTTGAAAAACTGGTGAAATATTAGAGAGCTTACGAACTGCGGTGAGCTTATCTGGAACTAGAGCTTATCAACTTCAGCAGGTGAAATAAAGTAGCTATATGCAAAAGATAAAAAAATTCTTTTCAGCTAAATGAGGTTTCATCCAGTGTTTGTGATATTTTCATTCGTAATCAATTGCTTTATTAAGAAGGAAGCGAGTGGTGAATGTTAATTGGATAACGCAATAAGAACCATCAAGGATAGGCGTCTCCTCGCTTGCGCAAACACCCTCGTCCACAACGTCATAAAAGTGGCTTTGCACCGATGTGACTAATATGCAATTGGATACTCTGAGAATACTGTGGCAATTCTTCATTTGAGGGATAAATAAAATTAGTTATTGGATTTGATAGTGAAGCTGGTATTGTTAAAGTGGAAAATGAATCAGTGGAAGATATGGGAAAATTTTTAGTGAAGTGAAAGAGGAGGAAAGATTTGATCGGTTATCGCACATAATTTGTGGGTAAAACATTTCAAACGTACTGAATTATTAGCTGCAAATGTTGCCTTAAGTAGCAAAAGCATACATGCAGCTTATTAGAGCATAGGCTGAGGGTATGAAATTTGCATATTTGCTATAGCTTAGGACAAAGGCATTGAGATTGTTCACCTTGATCAGCTTGTTCAGCTTGTTCTTGGCTAACGGGTCTAACGCATCGGATGAATATCTGCATATTACAGGCACTCACAGACATACAAGCGAGGAGGTTATGTCCAAGCATCACGGTTATGAACTCCTAAAAGTAAAGCAGTGTTTTACACCTATGACAGAGGTTGAAAATTTGAAAAGGTCAGTTGAAGTGTGCAAACGACCATCGTATGAGGGAGCTGAGAAAAGTGGCAATTCCTTTCGTCGCAGTGCAGAAATGTTCGATAGACGTGAAGTATAAAAGGAACACTATTTAATTAAGATGTTTAGACCGTGACTTTCGCATACATTAAATGCTAGACATCATATCAGTATACATGGCATCGGCTATATAGACCAAACACACAGGTATTTCCTTGGACATTTTTTCATGGAAATTACATTCCGTATTTGCGGTTAATGACGATATCAATACGCTCTGTAATGGATGAAAAATGCCCTGGAAAAGATCACATATCGTAGATAGCTGTCACTCAAGAAATTCACGGCAATGCTCCAAATTGCGGTCATAGCCCTGTTCAGTACAATATCGCACCCTTTGATGCTCAATTTTCTGTAGTAGCAAAAGGGGTTCATTTGTGTCGAAGTAGTTGATAGACCCCATGTAGCAATCGCCTAAAAATTCTCAAAAAATTCTAACCTTCTACAATTGGTCACTGCGTCATAATCAAAGTAGTTTTGGGAGATATATCCTTTTTTTCTCGACAAGCCTCTCGGTGATATCTAAAATCAGTTATGAAATGAAGTATAATCAAATAGGAAATAATTTTCCCCAAATTCACATCGCCATTCTCATAACTCTCAAAATTTTTGCCTAAAATTGCTTCTTCGAATGACACAATACGGTGAAAAATATTGTAATGCAGCTACTAGTAACGTCTTTAACTTCTTTTTTTCGAAAGAAATTTTATTTTCTTGTTCAATTGAATGTTGCGGGCTCTCATTAAGGCCACTTTTCGGCAGGCTCTAAATGTGTGCTTTGGAACATGATTTCAGGAGTACATTCTTCGGTGCGTAGTTCACGATCTTTTGTAATGGCAAACTTCTATTGACGTTTAATAGTCGCAAATACACTATTTTTTGATACTATTGATGGGTACCATTCTCACTGTTTTTCTTTCGAATCGACCAAGTCTTAAATAGAAGAAACACTGTGATATGGCAAACAACTGGTTTTACGAGCTCCGCGAATGAACTCTCTGCGAGCATCCAGAAGGGATTCGTTGATGAAATTTGCATACGGTGCAGCTGAAAGGAATGCCGCCAAGCATCATCGCAAACAACGTTAAACATTTGTGCCAAATACAGCATAGCGGAAGCAATCAAAGTGAGATGGAGAAGACGATGTAGTTTGTTTATATTTTCAGCGATTGCCACTTCAAAGCGTCCTTCTAACCCTCGTTATTTAATTATCAACAATTTAGCGCATTCACCGTCACAGCTGTCGGAGGATAGCTATGAAATTACAGTGAACTGAATCTCCATCGCACTGTTATTTTCACATTTTCAATTTTTTTCCTCATTTACTGCAATCTTCGCAATAAAAAAATCGTACATTTGCTGCAGAAATGAAGGTTATATAATCATTTTACAATTAAAACCACGTAGTTCTTCTGCAGCTGATAAGGAACAACAAAGACTATAACAATGATGGAAGCTAAGGAATATGAAAACAGCGAAATAATCGCCCATAGATAATTGACATCATTGCCCTGCATGCTTAGCTTATTGGATGACTGAAAAGTAAACTCGCTTCCATCGAGGATTTATGGATCGCTTTTTGTAAACAGAGGATAACACTAAAGAATCGATGGCTTACGTTTTCTTCTGGAAGGGGTTGTTAGTTTTTCTTTGGTGATTGAGATGAAGGATGAATCATCACTTGCTTTGTGATGAAATAGGCGCATTGAATATGAAAGGAACCGAGCGTTCGTAAGAGATTTGTGATCGTCTAAGTAAAAATGCAATCGCGTATTTCAAGTGGGCTAAGCGGCACCACGAAATATGCTAATGTGTTGGTGACGCTTCCGTGACAAGGATCGGTTTTTTTTTCACGGCCCGGTTTCAAAGCATTTTTTTTCAAATATCCCTCCTGATTTATCGGAGCGGTCTGCTTGTGCTAATCGCTGTCACCGCTCAATTTAGGACATTTCGTTTGATAGCTAATCGATCGTGCTTGTTGTTCTTGATTGATTCCGACAATCACGCTCTTCGTCTCGTGTCCCACCCAGATTTTCCTTGAATGGTTTACAAAAAAGTCGTCTCATAATGGATGGAATAAGATCTCAAAATTTCTATAGAATATCTAAGATCGTCGATTTTTCTGTGCTGTGCGCCAGATTCGGTGCGTGCGTAGGAACAGAGCGTAAAGTCGAGGGTAACTTTGTTTTGGAGCGATATATCGTCCATTGCTCATTGTTATTACTCAAGTGGAAGGGAGTGCATTTTCGACATACTAGAAAAATACCGGTTGTATGCATGAAATCACATATTTTATTACCGTCAAACCCTGCATATTCTTCGACCTGAAATTAGCTTTGAGTGGAATTGCAGATATAGGTGCTATGAGAACTGCTGCTATACGAGACCATCGAATAGCGAAAAAAAGGAACGTTTCGATCCATCAGCGAATCCAGTTGACACTGAAATTAACTAATCCACATTGATACGTGTATACGTACAAATTACACATCTGACAAGCACATATCNTAGTTCGAGAGAATGGATATAGGATATGCTCAAATAGCAGAGCTCTCACTTGAAAAAGCTCTTTTCCTTTAAAAATTGGCTGTGAATGCCTTTTGGATATTACTAAAGATGACATAGGTGATGACCTCGTGGCTTCATGTTTATTTGCACTCGCCCAAAACGGTGATTATAAGAGTTTTCTCTCGAACAGAAAGCTTACAAAGGGTACTTTTCACTGTGACAGTGACTGATCGGCGCACAAACTTGGACAGCAGCAGGTCAGCCTCCACCAATTCCCCTACATCTTGCATTTCGGAATGAGGTTTAACTCACCTTCCATCTCTTAGCACCTTTTGGCTCCATATTTCAGCTGTATGGTCTCGTTCCGAAAAGGATGTGTCACACCAATACGATAATGCAAGGAGCAAGTAAAATGTCATTGTGTTACTGCAGCAGTATAGGTCGAAGTTGTACAGTAGTATAAACACAATCTCAGTGATCTCGCTGAAGCGATGGTATAGACTGAAGTTGTTCGTTTATTTATCGCCCAATGGAAAGAATAGAAATCGGTGATTGAGTAATATTTTCTTCATTACTTATATTTGAAGATACCAAAAATATGATTCTTTCAAATTCAGTGCATCATGGTGGTCTGCACAGTTATTTGCTTTCCCTACCTCTTATCACTATAATTACGATGCATTGTTTATTTCCGACTTTCGAATGCGTTGATATCAGCGAATAATCCAAAAACCGATCACATATCTCCAAGACAAAATTGGTGCGCACTTTCCTTTCCTGTCCCTTAAAAGTGAAAACATTAAGAGGTTTCCATTCACTTTATTGCCTCTAAACAGTTCGGACTGATATGATCACTGCCCAACTTTTTTGGCCTGAAATAGATCATCAGCTTGCTGTACGTTTCAATCGATCGAGGCCCGCTTGTCAGTCGATTGTTTTATACGATGATCACTTTTTAGTGGAAATCGAGAATTCTAGGGTCGGAAATTCTGGAGGGTTGTTGCTCATTAGTCATCCATTTGATAGCCGAAAATAAATGGCTAAAATTGGCCGGTTTTTCAGTCAGTTGAATTTTTTCGGATGTAGGATTTTCGTTTGAATGAAAACAGAAGCAAGATAAAAGCATCACATGCACGCCTTCTGTAGGTTGTAAGCTCCTTGTTAACGCTATTACACATCAAATGACCATGGCCAGCCCTTCACTCTTGAAATCCGGTTTTTCTTCTGGATTGTTCAGTCAATCAAATCATCTGCTTTTCATTATGGCTCACTGTAGCGGCCGATTCGTTGTCTTACGTTTGAGAGGACAAATCGGTGCCGTATGTGTGAGAGTATCGAACCGTCAAATGCAGCTCGATGTCGTGATAAACAAAATTTCATCTCATGAGAACTGTCATATTCGTCATATTCTCAAAGGATTTGCAAGGGAGCATGTATCGGATGAAATGTTCTACCGATATACTCAATGCAATCGGATAACGTCTAATTAGCATATAAGATGCAACGGTTGCGTAAACTTCGCTGAACTTTGGCGCATATGCACTCGATGGAAGGGCTGCGGTAAGAAGAAAGGGGAAATGGCCTCTACAAGCAAACACACCGGGCGGGTTCGGGTTGTACCGTCAAACGGAAGTAATTAGCGTGTGCAGTGTGAAGTGTGCATGTGTGTTTGCATAAGCTCCAACATGGTCATCTCGATGCGCAAAGTTTGTATATCCCTTTGGCCTGGACCGACAACATCGGTTATTGATGGTGCACTGAAAATAGCCGCAAATGGCATTTACAGAAGAATTGGACCCCGTTCTCGCCTTATTTTCCTCGGAGCACATACGAGATTGATTCTGTCCATGGTCCATATTGGAGATCATGTGGTACTTTCTAAAGAATGCGAATACAGTGACACTTTATCACCTATCGAACGGAAGGATAAATCCTCTCGCAAGGCTGTTACAGTATGGTCCAATATTGATTGATCATAGTTTTGAGTCTTCCTTGGCAAAGATTCCCTCTCAGTATTTGGGAATTTAAAAGACGTTAGTTTCTCATTTTTCTGTTTTTCAACAGAAATACCTGCATGATGATCTCTATAGCATAGTGATTTCTGCAGAAGCAAACAAAATCTGCTGATTGTCATATTAAAATCTTTTGCATAATTTCTGCTATTTTTTCGTAACTTCGAAGAAAGTAGGGTTGAGAATATATTTTTGGTCACGTTTCATTTGAGTTGTAGCACTAATAGTGAAAAAATTTGGTTGATGACGCTGGCGAATAGCCGATGATGGGTCCATGAGCTTCACTCAATGTGAAGTACCTCCAGCTCTATCGTTTATTGATGCTTGGTGTGGTAAAGCTAAAGAGTGCTTAACTTGACATCAAATCTCCGCAACTGAATATTTTCAGTGTAACCTTCAATTATAGTTCATTAGTAGCGTTGCGACAATCTCTAGCCTGTTGATAATTTCGGGGTGCTTCAAATAAGCTGGAATGAATTTTATAAACTACCTTAGAGAAGGAAGAATGCCGAAGAAGGCAGTTGTCGAGGAATAGGCGCGTGCCGACGACAACACAACAGCTGAGTGATGTAGTAAAGGGTCGGCCAGTTTTCGATTGTGCAATTTTTGATGATCATTGGTCAGCCTTGGTCGGTGAATATCTGAAAACGCTCGTGTGCCCCCTTCGGTAGATGTTATCTTTAACTGATGGGACATTAGTAATGCGCCAAACTTACACCTCTTGTGATTGGCGAAGCCGACACTCGTTTAATGGGTGCATTCGGCTGATTGAGTGATCTAGTTTCAAGGATAATGTTGCTGGGTTGTTGTTGATCATTTGCGGTAAAACACATACCGCCTTAATGACACCGCTTTTTGAAGTGCGCCATTTGCAGTTGTACTCATTTCCATCGTGACGACAATATCTTGCCTCGATTATTTTGTTGTAGTGGGAGGAAGATATTTACATATATGGTATTTTGTACTAAATTCATACTGGTTGTTTTTTGGCATATTTTTCTCACCTTTGATCCTTGCACTTCGTTCAAAATGCATATATGATACATACAACTGTGATTTAGCAAACACATATGGCAAACAAACTGTGGAAGTGATTTACTGGTTTGGGAAAGAGAATGGGTAAAGGGCAAGAAATGCCGGCAAGGCCGGCAAATCATCATTCTATACGAAAAGCGCAGTGTCTTTCTTATTTCTTTCAGAACTTCTTCCATTTATTCTTGCCCATCTTTTCTTTCCGCTGTAACGAGTGTGCAATGTTTGAACGTCGCATCCCATCATTCATCCATCATAGCAATAAGCAACATCGCTACCTGGCCACTTTTTTTTCCGATCTCTGCAGCCATTATCCAATTTTACCGAATTTCCTTCTTGAAATGTTTCTGCGTTATCGATGAGCAGCTAATCATATAGATTTAGCCACCGTAACCACAGTTCGTTGTGGTCTTCGGCAATCTTGCAACGCCTAAAGAGATGCACGTGCTCATAAACAGAGAGGGCGTGGTTTAGTGCGGTGGCGAATAGTATAAATGCGGCACCCACTTGTCGCTCGTGTCCACTACACTCATCGATAGCTCATTGAAAGTGGTTGTAGGATTAGTGATGTCGTGTCACTCATCTACCAAAGGACATCATTCGATTTCCAGCAAGTTGTCGTGCGGTCATCAAAAGTCACCGTATCAAACTCAACGACGTAATGAACGTGAAAGGCGACGAGTACATCAGGTTTGTTCCTTTATATCTAAGCAGCGTCAACAGTTCCAGCTCATATTGATTAAGGAACTAATCCAATTAGCCTGCATTCGCCCTCTCTCTTATAAATTTGATTATCTTGCCACAGTTGTGAGGCTTGCCTATTTGAGCTCGAGCTCGTGCTTTTGTTGGCGGCATCAGTGAATGCGTCTGCAGTGCGCGAGCAATCTTTTTTTATCATTTGTTGCATTATGAAGTAGCAGCTGCGCCTCAGCTGTAAAAGACATAAAGCACATCAGCATCTACTGGACAATATCTCTTAATGACATCACTAGCTGTTGTGCGAGTCCTTACTGTCATATGCACGCAATTTTTGTTGATTCCCACTCTACCTCATATCTGGTCACATGAAAGTATTCGACATTTCCATGAATTGCACACTTTCCAGCTTGATCATTCCGGACGCTGAAATGTGCCAAACTGAATTAATAGAAGTAGCAAAGAAGCACGAGGTCAATGTGCTAAAGTATTGAAAACGGGACAATTTATTTGCTATTTTTGTAACATTCACTCTCTTCCTTCATATATACACATGTTGACGGCAATAACTTTATGCGCACGTCACCTCAGTTTGAAAGAAATTTGCTTTTGAAAAAAAGCCGTTTCTACAGAAATGAGACCTGTCTATTCCCATGTAGAGTCAAAAAGTCAGCGATCTTGCCTTTCCTTTGAGGAGCAAGTTATACCTGCTTGGTCTAGCCGATTTTCCTGGAAGATGCTTTAGTCATTCACATCTACAAAGGTCTTAGAAACTCAAGAGCGATCGGGTTGCACTGTTGATGCTTGCAATCCACCTCTTACTATCCAGCCAAATTGAACGGAAATATGCGCATACTTTCAGATAACTAACCTATGTCAGTGATCATAAGAATTCGAAGAAGTTTCAGATAAACCAAGGTTATCAGTTGCTATCACGAACTGTTCCAAGCACACCATCACGGAAACTTAGCAAGCTGGAGACGTTACGTGAGGCGGTTCGCTACATACGCCATCTTCAGCAGGTTCTCGAGCAAAGTGAAGATGGACAAATGCAGTCCAATACAGAAGCATCGTCTCTCCTGATGGCCACTCGACTGCCTTCGTTGGACGGAGCTGATCTCTTTCAATATGAGTCGCGTTCTATTTCGTCTTCACCTGCCGATCACTATGGAGTTCAGTGGCGATCACCTATTTCTTGGAATACATCAGATTCATGCTCCACATATTGAGACTGATTGTCTTCTATAATTGCAGTTCAAGATGCAGCAAAATACGGGTACATATATTTTTTCCTGGTGCTCTACATATATGCAAATGCAATAAAAATGATTTCCAAGTTTTCATTGCCCGTCGTTTTATTTCTGATATGAATAAAATATTTGAAAAAAGTTCGAAACACATGAGGAGATGAGGATTGCTCCTCGCAGGTGAACTCTTTGATGTTGGTATCAATGACATTACACTCGGTGGAGTATTTGCATACCTAGATGAAGGTATCTTCTACATATTTTATCATCCTTTTATAATCACTCTCAGTGACCGCAGCTTTAAAACATTTTCGCAGAGGTTACCGAGTTGAATAAGGCAATTGCGCATATATGAGCGTTGTTGCATGAGAAAGACTTTCAAAGAAGCAAAGATGCGCTTGTTGGGAAGTCTTTCTCATGCACAGTCCAAGAAATTTCATGATGCCATAATGAGATTCGGTTGAACGCCAAGATAATGCAAGTTGTGGTCGTGCAAAACAAACGCTTACATAGCAAGTAAACAATGAACAATCAGCGGAAATGTTGTAAATCAAGTGCGTACGACGTCTTTTCAACGTCCAACCAACTTCCGTTATCCATGTCAATCATCTCTAACTGAAAGATGCCGCAACTTGCTTAGGTCAGTGGTTAGTTTTGCTCGGGTCAGTAGTGTCGTAAGAGGTGTAGGAGAGGTGGGAGAGGGAGCGGGGGGGGGGGGGAAGGAGAATTTGCTTTTTTCAGATCCATGCTTTGTTCGATACGTCTGCATATTACTGCCTTCAAAGCGGATTCGACTCCAGCATTATTCTCTCGCAAGTTCAGCCGTATTTACAAGTGTCTCTGTCCCCTCGAGTAGGGTGCTGAGGACAGAAAGGATTAGTGCTATAAGAGATGTGGTCATTTTGGTTATGAAACAAGATTAGCACAAGGCTAAATTAGTTCCTTTCCGTGTTTAGCATATCCTGCCGACTTCTCTGCACAATTTCGATTGGGCAATTGATCTTCATGGATATCCTTTAGGTGATTCTTGTTCTTTTGTTTCAATTGAAATTCGCAGTGTTTCAGAATGTCGGCAGATGCCGCATTGACTAATAATGCTTGTATTATCCTGAAAATCTAATAAGAGAAAGTGCACAATTCCATTCTAAATATTTTGAGAAATCTATGCAATAACCAAATTGCCTTGCTGAACAATATTTTTGATATCTTTGCAAATATTATTTCGAATAATAAGATCACTTGATATATGTAGTTTGTACATTGCCGGAATTGTTACTGATAGATAAAATTTTTTGGTTATACGATTATGATTTTTCTCTCTTTGTAATTTTATGGTTTTGTATTGCAAAAGATTGGGAATGCAAACGTTCCCTTGGAAAACTTGTTTCATATCCCTCCCCCTCGTTCTGAGTAGAATAAAATGTTTCCGAAATTGTATGTTCCACTAAGGAATGGCGATAAAGGTGCAACTTCCATAAAATTTCTCCGACATGAAGTAAAAGCGAAATTTGCATTATTTTGTGAGCATTTCGGATGGAGCCTATCTTCAAGAGAACTGAAAGTTGTTGCGCTATAGATAGAGCCAACTCGAGGAATATTTTGCTTGATATCGCGCAATAGTTTCGATGCGGTCGTAGAAAGTAATGCCCGATGAGTTAACGTTGAAGTGAATGATAAGTGATCTGCCTACAAATTTCCAATAATTTGGATAAAAAAGGCAGCAATCACTGCTGTGAAATTCTAAGCTGCAATCGTTGAGCGAGGAGGAAATGCCCACTACTTCTCGTGAAGGCTATTCGTATCAGTGCAGCAAGAATATCGACACATTAAAATGGGCTGGCAACAAATACAGCCTCAAGCTAGTGACCTGAGGTTCGGCGTTCTCGGATCGCATGTCAAAGCTCTCTCATCAGTGTTATTATTACTGTTGCGTTGCCAATGCATTTCCTCGTACGTTTTGTGCACTTAACCTGAACTGACCTGAAAGCAATTATGCGTTCGGGTTGCTTTGATTGGACAAAGCCACAAAAGGCAAGCGCTCGAGTCAATTTTCTCACAGAGAATAAACGAAGCCGTAAACGAGAAACAGTTCACGCTAATTAGGGCATACTGCACAGGTGTGCTCTTGCTTTCGTATAGGCCGGCAAGGAAAAAAAGGCTTCCTTTCGAGCTTGCGAACATACGCATACAACTATACGAACATACGGGTTTGCTCAAAATTTATTCCATCGAAACTTCATGTGCAATAATCATTTTCATATTAGGCTAATTTTTGATTAGGATAGTGAAGTCATTTTGTCGCTGATGAATCGTAAAGGCTAAGTGCACTACTATATTGAGTATGTGAATTTTCAGGTTGAATTGTCCACGCAGGATTCTAGTATCGAGATCATTGACAATAAACTATCATTGCAAAATTCTTCAACAATGTTTGAACCCTCTATGATTTGCAATGGCAATTAAAAACATTCTTTTCCCTAAAATGTCTCCTAAAGACTTTATTGTAGCAAGAAATATGTACATGAAACGAGTTTATTGAGCTACTTGAACAAGTTCGATGAAGGCCACGAAGGCGATTTATTCCATTGTTTGCAAGGTTGAATGCAATTCCATAATCGATCAAATGAACGAGTAACCTGAGAGGTATTTAATTCGCCTCAACAACAGCCAATGAATAATTTTTCTGGCGGAAATTGTGCTTCCCAATAAAATGATCATTTTTTTATATGCGAAAAATTGCTTGATATTCTAGAATATGCTTCCCGTAAGTAATGATAATTTCTTCGCTTCTTGACCTATCAACTTGTGCCTGAATTCCTTCGATCCGCCCTCTTGCTGCTCTTACGTGTTGAACGTCCGAATGCTTGGAGTCCTGCTTTCCATTCATTAGTTGCTAATACTCATACACATCCTTCACGTTTCCAGCCTTGAGATCTTAAAATGAATGATCAAATAAATGAATAAGTAAATAAATAAATGCATTAAACAGAAGGCGTGATCTGCCGAATGGTTGCAGTTTGTCCCATACTTCTATGATAAACTAAGACCAGGCTGCCCTCTTACATATCAATAAGCATCGAAAAACGCATGAAGTGATTGAAGAAAAGTCCTTGATACACGAACTGTTCAGAAGAGCGTTGATAATGTTCTTCAGCAGCGTTCTTCAGAAGATGAAGGAACTGCATCCCGAATACTTATTATCAACTGTTCATATTCCTCCATTGCAAAAAACAATTGCGGCGAACAATATTTGCTTCGATCAAGAATTACAAATTACATGAATTTTCCCTTTGACGTTTCTCGGTAATTTCGTTCTTAGGTGTATTGCAAATTTGCGCTAAGCCAAAGCGAAAACTTGTCCACAACATGTACGTCTGAAGCGGTCTGTGTATATTTATGTAGTAGTTTCAACTCATCGATCCCGGAATTTGAGTTTAGAAAGTTGGTGATCACAATTTTTGTCATGTATATGATGATGTCACATCAGTGTATCACCCTTCAAAGAGCATAGAGACATTTTAAAAGCAATAAAAAATTTGTGTGTATTTTAAGCAAGTTGATTCCATTCGGTTGACGGAAAAACGAATCATGTCTAGCATAACATTGCAAGCGGCTGTATTTGTTCAAATAGAGTGATGTGAGATTTCAAACTTCACTTTTCTTGTTCAATCTGTGAAGATCGTTGGCCAGATGGGAAAATGCAGTGGCATTTATCGCTCCAATGCATCTAGTACGCCACTCCTTCTATTTTTTATTCGTCCTCATGATTCTTCAAACATTTCTTCGAAAGGAGGAATGCGGCTTACTCTACAGACTGTCAGGTATTCCAGAAGGTCTCCTTCAACCACCAACATTGCTCTTCTGCCTCCGCTTTGTAAAAAATACTTCATTTTTACATAAAATATATTTCCAACTCTCGAAAATATGGCTCCTCGGAGAGAAAAATGAATTATTTCCTTTTATCTCCATCATTCCGACCTCATAGAGATTTAGTGTAGGAAAGGTTGCAATAAATATTGATGAATGGACAGATAGCAAAAGTGTTTGAACATTCCTGATGGTGTTGACGATGAGAGCGCTACATAAGATATGTGCGATGTTTCTTTTATCATTAGTGATAACTATCTCAATGGCCGCGGTATGTTATCACAGTATGCGGTATAGCGGTCGATTCTATCTGAAAATAGTCACTAATCGGTGACATCAAAACGATCACTGAGCTATCCTTATGAAGATGATTTAATGTGTGAAAAGCCAAATGAATCCCTCAGTGCTCAAACGTTTAGCAAAAGGTGACACAAGTGTCTAATTAGGGAACATTTATAATCTCTTACCGTCATTTCGCTCTCCTCTTGCCCTCACCTCTTCTCGAGCTTCATCCACCCTAATTCAGGCAATTTTGGTTAGTTTTTCAACAATTGAGGCTTGAGAAATGAAATCAGGAAGCAGTTTAAAAGTAGAATTGATGGGTCAATAGAAATTTGCAGCATATTTCACTTCATTTATTCAAATTGCACGTTTGTACGCATTGGCAAAGTGAAGCACTTTTCGTTTATCTCTCCTGTTTCATATCGACGAAATTTGCAACAACCTTTCCTTGCGAAAATATTTCTACTTAGGCAGCAGCAGAACTCATGCACTAACTTCCGCCAATTTCGAGATCCCAAAGTCGTGTGCACTAAGCTATGGTAAGTTCGCGAATTATTAGACAAACGGGTTTAAAGCAATCAAAAGAGTATATCAGTCTGCTGGCAGAGTATCCTCTTTTTGCATTTCTCACTATTCATTCGGCTGGTTCGAAGAACGTTCAAATATATGAATAGAACCTCAACGAATGGATTTCGCTAGAAAAAGTGACCTCATCCGATCGACTCAACAATCGTTCCATCCGATACAGATTGTGTTTACCAAGATTCACCGTTATAATTTTGCCTGTTGGCCAGTTGAGATAATGCCACAGCTCTTATATGCCTTCAGCAAAAATGAGCAAAAAAGTGCATTTGCGACATGAAGACTTGAAATTAAACTTGAAACGTGGGCTTGACTGCACTTTAACTATAATCTTACGCCTGTAATTTATCGGCTGCAGTGGTATAATTTCACGAAACACTGGAATTGATTTCACGGAATAATATAATTCCATTTAATATTCAGGATAGAATCTCTCACCGTTTTCGAAAATATCCGCGAAATTCATTGCTCAGGTTGCACTCTCGTAATGATTAGCCATCTATAATTTCCACTTTGATGCATTCAGCGTTCCACTGACTTTCAGGGAATTGTTTATGTGGATGTGCGTTTTAGCGCATTATTAGTGATTCCAAGGTCGAAGAGCACACGAGTCCGCCTATTCTAAAAGGCGTGGCCGTCACAACAAGGCACGATCTATGAGCTATTGCTTGGTGCCTCATTCGCAATCTTTTGTATCTAATACGATTGTGCTTCGCCTCAAAAGTGCTTCTCATGTCTACAGCTCCATCGACAAGAAGCTACTCACTGACTTGCCATGAGACTCCGCTCGCAGAATACACAAGCTCGGCAAGCGCGAATAAACAAACCGAACAGGTTCGAAGAAGGAATGAAAGAGAACGAAGACGCGTGCATCAGGTTTGTGACTGTTAAACTTTATGAAATTCATGGCAAATTTTCGAAGTTCAAAGAAATATTCCGTGCGATGAAGATGCTGAAGAAGTGCAAACCGAACCCTCCGAGGTTAAATGATTGTTAGTGAACACATTAGCTTTAAATTTAGCGATTTATCCCGCAATCCCCATCAGTGGAAATCTGTGGCGATGTATGACCTTTTGCCTTCACATACGACGACGTAAACGTGCTCTGCCGTTACTGGATGAGGGCAATCTAGAGATCCATTTCTTGTTAATTTTTTTTGCTATCTTCCGGTTTCAGTGTAACATTGCCCATACACCGTTCAATAGGAATGTTTTCTCACTTTGACAACTCCTTTGATCAATTTATTCATTTTGAGAGAGCTGAATTTGCAAAATGCATGATGATCATATCTGATCACTTTCACTTCGATCATATCTAGTCATACCTCAGTAGTTCCAACTCGAGATTCGCTGAGTTGAGGTTGCGGAAATTTAACAGGTGCAAAGAAGTATCTCACGTGAAGCTCCTTCACCACTCTTCAATCTTTTGACCACAGAATAGAGGAACCTTCATCCATTGCCACAAAACTACGTGGATTTAAGAAGAACTAAACATTGTTAAAGATGCTCGCCTTGTTGGCATTGTTCGGTCAAGTTTAATTTGTGCCTGAATTGTTTGTCAGGACGGTCGGATTATTCAAAATAGCAACACAAATTATTTGTTGCCATCTTGACAAACTGGTGACGAAAAAAGAATAAAGTAGTAGTGAATAATGCTATGGCATACTAGCTCATTTGTT
This sequence comes from Toxascaris leonina, assembly GCA_022844705.1. Taxonomy (NCBI): domain Eukaryota; kingdom Metazoa; phylum Nematoda; class Chromadorea; order Rhabditida; family Ascarididae; genus Toxascaris; species Toxascaris leonina. The sequence continues at coordinate 9,623 of JAARMF010001025.1, read as the reverse complement.
GCTGCTCACAAATAGGAGCACAGAATGCCAACTAGAGAGAATTGAGAAACTAAAAAGCGAAACAAAATTATGATGTTGCGTAAGGGAAATTCTCGATGTACATGCTTTCTTGCATATCCCGTCCCGTTCGACAAAATTGTCGCAGCAAACCTCAACAAATGCAAATTCGCGAGTCTGTTTTTAAAATGAATTGCTTTCATGAGTTAACAAAAGGGATTGAAGTAAATGCAATAATGCATCGATACCATAACTGATATGAACGCTCTTATAAATCTGCCACAACACTTTTGCATGCAATTTGTTGTGAAAGGATGTTCAATTTGTGCAGAATCCCTCCCATGAATACTTGCAAAGACATAAAAAATAGCAGCGTCATGCTTGTCGAGCATCATCTTTCAAAATCACACACTCGCTTGTTTCGAACTTTATTAGAAAAAATTTACTTTTTCCCTCACCTAACCGACCAAGCGCGCAAAAATAATATCTTTTGCAAACTTCATAGATTTGCGCTTAAAAAACTATGATTTGCATGGGAAGTAAGCGTATCAGGGCTAATTTGGGTCATCAGCTCCCCTAACGTAGATTCTGCCTAGCAAATTTAATTTCTGCTGCCGCTCTTGGTTCGAAATTTCAAAGTATGCAGCAGCGTATGACGATACATCGACATAGAAAATTTTGATGCCTAAGGGCATTTTTGCGAGCAGAGTAGTCGTGATATGAAAGAAGATGGAAGAGGAAGAGCATTCGCAATGAGTTGGCGCAACAAGCCTCTTGATAGCTGCTCTCAGCCGACTAAACAGCCGCATGACTTGGAAATAAACTGTAAGCATTTTTATCGAACAGATCCTTTATGCAAACTTTCTGTGAGAAGAACCCAGTTCAGTGCACTTGTGGGTCGGTTACAAAATTCTTTGGAATATGCAGCATTTCTCCCTATATACTAATGTCTGCAATTTTTTCCGAGTCTGGTAGGTCGACGAAAACTGTTGAAGTAGTTTATTCCATGCACCAGTCAAATGCTCCCTTTGAAGGCTTCGTGCTTTTCAGATTGAAACTAGTGACTGCGTAAGCACGCTTGCAGAATTTTGCACAGTGCACAAGTGCAGACATGTGGATGTCACAGTGCGGTTTGCATGCTCGAATCTGTGAAAGTGCGCAAGAAGAAAGTTTCAGAGTTCTATCTGGAAGATTTTTCTAAAGTTTAAACAGTTCAACTTTCAAGTAACAGGCGCGTCTTCTCATGCCTTCTTAATTTAGAACATTCTATGAGGGATCTTTTACAGGTAAACCTCGGTTACGAGTTGCTCTCCCGTAAGGTACCATTCGGAAGAAACAAAAAACTGAGCAAGGTGGAAACACTTCGTTATGCTGTGCAATATATTCGTCATCTTCGGCGTCAACTCGAAATCGATACGGCACCAGTCGGAAATCCGATTCGGCATCCGATATTAACGAAAGAGGGATTTTTTGATGGAACGCAGAGTGCCCACTCACTGCCCCCGTACATCAACTACCCGATGCTTGCCGATCAGAATCCATGTTTTTATACTAACGTCGATTCGTCACAACGTCTCTGATGTCGCTTATGCCACTGTTTTGCTTCACAAACGGGTCTTCAAATCTGAGTAAAATTTGCTTTAACGCAACGAAATTAACTTGCTTCGAATAATAAATACTCTTTTCTTATTTCATTGAATGTGAACTTGCATAAACGATATCTCGAGTATAACTCTTTGTAAATTACTATTACTTCTTGAAAATTGTATGTAATGAACAGTATAAAAGTAGTTATAATGAATGCGCATTTCCTCGAATTGTGCTGGTGAAAAACGGTTGATGAAATTTATGAAACCTGCTAAAGTCTTTTCAGAGAGAGCGGTGGAAAGTAGTCGAGGGTTGGTGGAAATTTCATCAAATAAGAGCCCATTCGGAGAAAATATATGTGAATATCGCTATATTCGTCAATCGTATAAATTAAGTTCAATTCTGAAAGCATGCAAATGAAGCCAGCTACTGGGAGATATAGCAAACCTAAGCACAATCTACTCTAGCATTGCACTAGCTGCAGGCAAGTTTTCGATAGTACCGCAGATGCAATGCTTGTGAACATCTGTCTAGAAAAATTGCAGCAGTGATCAGATGATACGAAGAGTTAACTGAGCTGTCTAGTTGAGAAAACATCGCTGCAATTGATCGAAACTTATTGCAGAATAGAGGGCAATTTCAGTTTCACGTCCAGAAAATTTTGAGCATTCGAATTTATAGACTGCTCTCAGCTCAGTTAACTCTTCGTATCATCTGATCACCTGCTGCAATTTTTCTTTTCTTCTGTTGATATTTTCTCAGTTTTCTTTCCGTATCTTCGATTGGCTGAATAAAAAATGACCCATTCGATAATGATAATGCAGTCATGCCTAGGAGTACTTTCCCAGCCATTTTGCGGTAAATAATACGTGTGTCAAAATATCAGTCAGCCATAATTTGTGCTGGTCACTTCACGCGATTCAGAGGATTAGTGAGTGTTTGTGTGTTGAGGGTGAATTAAATCCGGAAATGGCTACTCTACGGCACTGCAACATTCAATTTCCTCTTTTGTTCACACCATTGATCGCTCATATCGACGCGGTTGTGTATGGACGTCGAATGAAGTCTTTCTTTTCACAAAACAATAAATGAGTGTCAGCAATCCGATCGGCCAAATCAGTGACCGTGAAAGAGGCAATCACCTAACCCATTCACCACTATTCAACTCTATTATCGGATAGGAAATTCTGCAGTGACAATCGACATCTAAATAACATCCTAGAAACTTGATGTTAAAAATGCGATTCAAGCTACTGCTTATTTTTAGCAGTTATTGTTAGGTGCTTGCAACTGATAATGGGAGAAGCATCGATCCATCAATTGTGCTCGTGATCTGTGAATATTCGCGTGAAATTGGCCTATAAAGGCCAGATTTTTCTACTAATAATGAAAATATTGCTTATTTAGTCACAGTTTTCGATTTAACCATCCAGTTAGCGATTTTTACCTCAAATGAAACTGTAAAATGGCTATTGAGAGTTCTTTTTTTAATGTATAGGATTTAATGCACCGTATACACTAGTTAATTACTTTGTGGTACTTCAGTGTGGTATTTCTGGATTGTTCCACCTTTGCATATGGAAATACTCTTCGCGAAAGACTGTGAAATAAATGGATTTTAAGTGAACCGGCGACCGCTCTCTTACTCGAAAAAGACAATAATTATTGTGGGCGAGCATATTGTGAGATGCTGAAGTGTTTTGCAGTGCTCATGAATTAATTATTCGGCTGCAATGCAAATTATGCGTCTCAAGGTGAAAGAGGAACAAGCCGTCACACAATGCCTCAACAATAACTCTTTTGTGTCATCTAAAGGACATTGCCGTCAATTTGCTATCGTATTACTTATTTCTTCGAAGACTTTCTGTACAATATGTCTCTTTTTTTCACGGTCGTCCTATTTCAAAACTTCTTCTGCTTACATCTTTGCTTCACTTGTGTACGAAATGCGCAATAGTTGTAGTGTTTCACGGGGATACAAGAAATCAAGAATCACAGAGGCCGACACCTTCCCGCTGCTCTTATACTTTCCAATCTAGCCGGTGGTCTAAGCAAAAAAACTTTTGTAAAAATTTCTGCTTAATAGTAGATCAGCTTAGTATGGAATTCAAGCATAATGCTGCCAATGAAGTGCCGATTCTGCATTGCATAGTTGGATAGAACTGTTTGTATCGCATACAAACCCATTTGCAATGTGCCGCCCATCGATCATGAATCACTTTATAGCAGTAAAATTTGTCTGAACCAGTTTTTACAGTAAGCAGAGTCAACAAAGTAAGTCATGAGATAGCTTCAAGATTCATTGTTTGATATTTTGCTTTCGTTGTTGCGTCATTCCGACACCAGCTGTCATCGTCGCCGATGCCTTCACCACGTTTCCACTAAAATTGAAATTATCTATTACAGAAAGTATCCAAGAGTTCTTTATAAAAGGCAATAGGAAAGTAGATCGCAGTTGGGTATCGAAAGAAGACAGAAAATTGCATCTGAAACCATTTCTTTCTACGTCATTTTTCCTTCTTCTATGTTTCTACGCTCGCTTTCCTTTGTCCGCTCCTTCACAATTTTTGCTTTTCCTCAGCCATCCCTTTTATATGAATACTGGAAATTTGCCCTCACACAGCACATTATGACAGCCTTGTCTGTATACAAATATATGTTATGTCAATCCGTCTTCTGGAGAGTTTCAACTTGGCTGTTAGTAAGATGAGAAATGGCATTTGCGCCATCAAATAATTTGTAGATGACAACTCGACCGGCCACGCCATGCTCCACGTTTATCCCTCAATTTTGAAAGAGTTTGCGTAAAGATGGGGATGGATGGAAAAGGTGAAAATTGCCCAACTGAAATGCGCAACTTGAAGGGGACAAAAGTTACGTGTATCTTGTACTGATCGGCCTTTCATTTTACGTCATTCAAATGAAAAAAGTTTTTGAAGAAGATTTATGCGAGCGGTCTGTTCGAAGGGAGATATGAAAGCATCATTTCTCATGTTTACTATTTGATGATATTTCATCAAATTATTGCATAAGATGAGAACGAGGCAAAAGCACGTATTGTGCTATTTCTTTGGACGCGCTTTCCCACTTCTTAATTAACTGCACTCTTATCGTAGTACTTTTGCTAGTAATTTCCGCTGCGCACAAGCTTTAAACGTTGAATCTCTTTGTCGTTGACACTTAAGACACCACAAAAAGAGTTCCTATAATTTTTGAAAAAGCAACATTCATTCCCCTTCACTAAGAAGAACTTTCTTCGTTTTTTTTTTCACAGTGTTATAAACGAAAACAATGAAGGGCACTCCATTATGTTCAGCTAAAAGACCTAACAACGACACGATGAAAACGAAATGTCATTCCGTCATTCATCGACATTTTTTCGTAGAAATGAGTTATCTGCCGACAAAAACAGCAAAAATTGATGTTTAGAGCGAAATCTATCATCTTCCGCAAACGAAATGTTTCATGTTATCGCTATCTCGCCCTCAAAATTTTGTCAATGGTGCACTGCATATTAACCTTCTATCCAAAGTAATTTTAATTGAATGTCACATAAAAATTCACTAAGTCTCAGAAGCGAGTGTGAAATTTGTCATTATCAGCACCACTAGCTCTCTCGACGGCTTGATTCTTTATACGAAAGCATATCATTCCTCTCATCATTAGAAATAGGGCACACGAATCAGAAACCACAGTAAGTTGAATTCGAATTATGAACGAATGGTAAGATTGGTTTTCATCATGTTCTCTTGCATTAGCCAACATTGAAACAGTTGAGAGAAAAGCGACAGAAGCTACCGGTCAGCTGGTAGAGTTCATGCTGATGATTGCCGCAAATGCGAAATGAGGCAGAATTTTGGGAACTTCGAGTGAGACAAAGTATTCCGAGTAATTTCTAAAGCTGAAAATCCTAACGGCACTCATTTCGATTCAGGCTGTAAAGTGCAATAAAGCATATTTTACTTCGTCTGTAAGTTGTTCATTGAGTGTCATGATTGTATGGGCGGTCAGAAGTTGCTCGTTGAATTGAAGAAAGACGATTGCATTCACTCCAGAGAACGAACAGATTCCTTTACCTGACTCTTTTTTCGACACCGAGTCCATGATCTTTTCAACTGCTGATTCGGTTTGTGCTTCCTTCGCATATTTCAACAGCTGCGACTGAACTTCTCCTTCTGCTTGCCTCTGTAATAACATCCTCTCGATAGGGTCCCATTTTGGCATTTTCATGTGTGTTCTCAGACATTGATAGGATGACTAATTGCTGAATGTGGTTTCACACTTCTTTGCATAATAGAAGCGTTATTGTGCCAGTGTTGGGCTTTCATCAACTCTCGCAACCTACTGAAACGACTTCACAACCACTCTCTGTGTTATCCAAATATTTCTTTGCTAATAAACACTTGGGAGCTGAAGATGAACCGCCCTGTCAAAAAGGATGTTCGCTGCGTTCAAAATACGCCATATTGGAACTTATTAGTGCACGATATCAGCTGTCGATGCAGGTTCCTATGCAAAGGAAAAGAAGCAAGTGAAAACTGTGCAAAAACTGTCTATTCAGAGGAATTGCTGTCTCTCCGCCTCTTTACCCTTTTATCACCTTGCAGTAATGCCATTTCCCCTTTGCTCTCCTGATCTTACTGAGCTCACTAGTTACTTTTTCCTACTTTTATCGCTTACCATGCACGACGTACCGTTTTGTTTCCATCGACGATTCGAATCCTTTGCATGTTGCGTGAACTCAGCCGCACCATCAGCATAGGTGATGCAATGGTGGCGCTTTCGCAAAAAGGGTGCGCACTTACTAATTTCATGAATTTTTGGCACTAATGTGCCCATAATTCAGGATATCAGTACAATCATCTCTGCCTGATTCGGCGCATTCCAAGGTTTATACCATTGACAAACAATCATACTATATACAATATCGAACTCTTAACTTTCATTCTAACTAATGTTTCTCACCTTGCTTCTTTGTTCGTCATTTGGCTTGTGTTCCTTAGGAGGTCCAAATCCTGAAACTTGGCTAGATCTGAGAAATACTCTGCGCAGCGAAATGCAGTACACGCTTTGTGGAGTAGCGCAGTAGGTATTAAGAGTTATGCTCGGGTACAAAAAAGAAGCAGTAATTTTTCACTGTTTCTAAGAGCGCAATTTGTTCACATAGAAATGCTCGAAAGCCTCCACAAGTGAAAGGTTGCGCTAATTTACGCACCTGCGAGACCAGGCATACTACTCACCCATAAATAATCTATTTTTCCTTGGTCTTTTTTTTCTGTTTTTAATACTGGAATATGTCCATGTTCGCAACCCGTTGACTGTAGAGGTTGCTGTTGCTATGAGAATTCAGAGAGACCATAAGGTGTCGTGAAAATTTGTCCGTTTTTGTATGAAACCTATTCGCACAAAGGTCACAAGGTGCGGATTCTTTCCCTGTAGATTTCGTTAGGCTGAAACAGACTCTCAACTGCGGAGAAAATATAGCGATGGATAGAAAAAGTGCTTGATATTTTTGACACAAAATGTGAATAATTTTTGGTAGCAATGTTTTTGACGCCAACAATAAATTCGTTGCATAGTGTCTACTCTCCTGTGCATGTGACGATATAATGCATACGTTTTGGTGCCACTAAGTGCTAAGAAGTGGATATGTGGCTGAGCTTGACGAAGTGACGTGGAAAGGAGCCAAGGGGCCTTTTCATAGAAGCCTATTAAATCGAGGAAAGAACTATGTAGAAGGAAGGAGAAAGCTCTAAATGTGGAATTGTATATGATGACGAACAACATAAAATCATTTTAGATTGCAAACAAAAAACACGGCAAACATGACATTATGCCTTTGCTTGAAGCCAGAAGTTTGAGGTTTGAAGTCCAACGAGACAATCTGAGGACCTCCTTGCAACTAATATGCAGCAAATATGAATATTCGAGTTATTTTGGAATGCAGTCCGTATGAGAGGTCCTCTGGAGAATTTTCGCATCAGATTTTCCCTTTCAAATTCCTCTAAGCTCCTGCTGAGATGCTTCGGATTTCTTCACTTATTAATAGGTGCCTAGCTGAGGAACAAGAGAAAGGCCAACCTGGTGGTCGCGCGGACTGTTTGCGCTTGCGGATTTCTGGTGTCAGTGGCGGCATTGTGATATTTTGCACATCTTCCTCATCGTATTCGTAGTCCTCATCATCTTCATCTGAAGTCCTTGGTGGGCCTTCAAGCCGGCTTTCTTCAGCTCTTCCCTCTTCTGGATCGTTTCCTGCCTCCAAACTCGTTTTCAATCCCATTACTAGCAGTATTGTCAAAACAATCACAACATCCATTGCAGGAAGCCTGAACTTATGCAAATATTGAAACAGTGAAAATTAATGATAAAAAAGAGATTGCAAAAAACAACTCCACTATCTCGAACATCTACTTCTTATATCGTAAATGAAGGAAAGATGGCAAAAAATGAATGCAGCATCAAGGAGCAACTTTTTAAACATTGCTATGAAGGCGAATGCGTCGTCACACTCACACTCACTGAATGATAGACGAGGGGACTATTCATCGCTTATTAATCAGAGGCAAACAGGAAAATTTTCGGCAAACCTCCAGTGTTATATGGGAGAAGAAGAAAAAAAAATGGAAGATGCGTGTTTTGAGGAAACAAAAGACGGGTTGAAGGGAGGCAAAAAAGAGGGAGGGAAGTGTTGGGGGACTGGATGCGGAGGTGAGGGAAGGGGCGGAATGTCAAAGAAAGGTGCTGCATAATTCTAGGACGATGCAGGGAAGAGTGCATATTAATACTGAAATGTGGATACCCGTCAAAGTTCGAATATTGATCTGAAAATTAACTTATCACTGTTACAGCGAGAAATAAGAAATCAAAGTTGTTCAGACCCAACGATTGTGGGGAGCATGGCGAAACAATGAATTAGAGCACAAATGAGTGAGGGTTGCTTTCGGAAAACTCTCCATATGCCGATTCACTAACGATGAGCACTTAATTGCAGCAAAAAACTGAATTACCACTCGTATGTGCATACTTGAAAGGGGCAATCTTTGTTGCGTTAAAATCAATTGAAAAACCTCTAAGGAATGTAGGATTTTAAAGTGAACATAATTTATTTCACTTTCATTCAAAGAGCAACTGAGGGATTACAATTTGATTTGCCCTAAATTAATTCATCTTGAAAACTACACTATCAGAGAGCAGAGAATCATTTGATTAGGATGAGCGAGAATCGCAAAAATAAAGTTTCCTCGAAGTCCTGTTTAGTGAAGTCCTTGCCAAGCAGTTCAAATTGTGTTAGTGGTTAATGCATTTATTTTCTGATGGAGACTCTTCCTCAGTGATCGTGAACTACGCAGTTGGCATATTTTATTGTTAAATTTTGAGGGATATGTGTTGAATTGAACTGAATTGAGTTCAGTTGAGTTGAACTGACTTGAATTGAAATGATACTGAATCGTTCTTATTCACATAAATGAATAAAGTTGCAACTAGCATGGAGGGTGTTAAGGATGCTTACAATATCTGTAATCGATGCGCCATTCATTACAGAAGCTAACACTCAGCAACAAGCTAAAAAAAAAGGAAACGTTGCACAATTACACACCTTTTCCTTATGCTCAAGATTTTCGGGAATTTTCTACCTTCATCACCTCAAAGCGCACTATCGTTTCAGCTGCCGCTTATAAACGCATTCGTTCTTTATTTCCAAAAAATACTTCCCCTCATTTAGTGCTAATTGATCCAAACAGATGGAAGCAGTGATGTCGATTATATTTTATTTTTATCCATATAAAATTTATCAAAGCGGCACATCCATTTATTTAATCAAAAATTGTCCATTTAATTTCAATCGTTAGTTGAAAGCCATCACTGTGGTTTAGTGTGAAATATATATTATGATGCGTATTGACACAAAATCACCACATAAATGTATATTTATTTATAAGTTGGCTCATTTATGCAACCAGTTTCCATTTATTCACTAAATCAGTTGCTAGCTCTTGCTTACATAACGGCACGTGTTTATATTGCAACGATAATACACT